>VACF01001956.1:118233-128969 GCA_006891605.1 Pleurozium schreberi
GTTGATATTGATGAATTYTTTGGTTCAAATTCCTTGATTTTAATCCATTTCTCCCTCTCTTGGTTAATGTATAGGTGATCCATGGAAGGATTGMGGAATCTCATGTGTCGTCRTATGGGGTGCATATAGTAGGCTTMTATGGAGTTGGAGGTATTGGGAAAACCACTCTTTGCAAGGCTATGTGTAATGATTTATCGGAGGAGTATCGAGACAAAGTATGTCATGTTGAGTTGGGAAGTCGAAGTGAAGGAGAAGTATTCAAAGAAGTGCTTCGGAAGCTTACAGACAAAAATCTTGACCATTTGGGAGCAATGGATGTGGACAAGGTTTGTTGACTTGACCCTAATTAGACAAGCATGGATGCAATTTTTGTATTCATTATGTGGTGTAGTGGAGTAGAGTGGATGTGGTTAAGCTTTGTGAGTTATTTGACATGATTTAATTTTGTCATACTTGAATTTGTTTGTTTTGCTCTAAGCTTGAGATGTTCTTGACTTGCAGTATCGTCACCACCTCATGCGAGACATGATGAATGTCAAAGTGTTTTTGACAGTTGACAATGTGTCAAGTGCAACTTCAAAGCAAGCCTTGATTCTTTTACAAGCGAACTATGGTGTTGGAAGTGTGGTGCTTGTAACTGCACGATCTATGAATGAATTGACATCTTTGGGTATTGATGCAAGTGAATGCATGGAAATGCCTGAGTTGGAGTTGGAGGAGGCAAGGTCTTTATTCCTTTATCATGCTCGATGTGTCCCTCTTTTACACTCGAGCAACAAGGATGACCTTGATTTGATTTCATCTTGTGTTAAGCGATGTCATTTCCAAAAAGGTGTTGCCAATAGTTATCATTATCACCCATTGGCTTTGCAAGTGTTGGGTGAGCAGTTGCAGAGTGTTGGATATGATCGAGCCCGGTGGCAATCGCTCTTGCATGAAATTGACTTCTTGAATCCTTTTGGAGAGTGCCAACACCCTGTGTTCTCCATCTTGAGAAGAAGCTTTGATGCATTGAATCCTCAAGACCAACTTCTTTTCATGGATGTGGCACTATTTTCACCTTACAGAGGTGAAAGGATTTCATTGAAGTGGAATGTTTTTGAATGGTTGGGTGCGGTCCATGGAATCCCTGTGAATAGTGTGATGGATCGGGTGAGTAGTCTTTTTGTGCTTGATGAGACGTCCAATGAGGGTATCATTTGTTCACGTGGTGTGCTAAGTTATTTACTTTTGAGATTTTAGTGGTTGATTCTTGTTGCGAGTCATTTTGTCCAATTGCAGTAATGGTTCTTCAATTTGAGATTCATGGGCCAATGACTATGGCTATAATATTTTTTGGAGCTTGATGAGGTCGTCAAGAGATTTGCTACTTTTGACAGTTCTTTCTTTTGGTGGATAACTTGCAGTTGGAGAACTTGAAGAGGAAATCAGTACTTGAAAATCTTGGCGATGKGCTTGGCCGAATTGGCATGCATGACTTGTGGCGTGARTTTGCGAGATTGGAAGCTAAAGTTGGCAAGTTTGATGAGAGACGATGGATTTTTGAGTGGGATGAGTACAATGTGCTTGGAGAAGTTGGTTTGACTAGGGGTGGTGTTTTGATGAACATGAGGCGGATGCTTTTCTTGGGTAAGGGATTTATGAAGCTAAAGGATGTAGATTTTGCATCCTTGCCCAACGTTACAGTTTTGAAGTTAGGGACAAAGTTTGGAACTGCACACAATTTAGAGCTGAGAGGCTTGAACAATTTGAAGAGCTTGGAATTCGAAGACAATCTACTTTTGGGAAGTGAAGGCACTATATCGGTTGTTGGTCTAGGTTCCTTGCGGAAGTTGGTCTTTCTACGATGGTTGAACATCCCATCARATTCCCCTTGCATTGATGAGATGAGTTGTTTGACAAATCTTCGAGTGTTGGATTTATATGGATGCGGCCGAGCACCAAATTTGAGCAAACTCACTTCACTAGAAGTGGCCTGTTTCCAAATGAATAAGGTGGTGACAACCATTATGGGCTTGAGCTCAAACCACACCAACCTTCAATTCTTGGATTTGAGGAGGTGTTATGCCTTGCAGAGTTGCCAGGGCGTGGGTGAATTGGTTGCATTGCAAGAACTTCGTCTTAGATGTTGTTCTATGCTAAAAGAGGTGCCCAACTTACAAAAGTTGAAATGGCTGCAAAAGTTGGATTTGACCTATTGCTCTTGTCTACGAGCCTTGCCGGGTTTGGGTGGCTTGGTGAGTTTGGTGGATTTGAATGCTCCTAGTTGCTATAAACTTGCAGAGTTGTCGGATATGCGCAACCTAAAAAACTTGAAGATATTGAACCTACGTTATTGCAAACTCATCAAATTATTGCCAGGTTTAGATGAGTTGGTTGGTGTGCAATCATTGGAGACACGGGGTTGTGAGAATCTCACTGAGTTGCCAAATATGTCCAAGCTCACAAATCTACRAAAGTTGGAGTTGGATCCAAATGTGCCTTTGCAATCTTTTGAGGGATGGGGCAACTTGAATTTGCTTCAGAGGCTAGCTATTGGAATTGATGAGCTACATGATGGGCTTGATTTACACAAGTTTACGAAATTAGAATATCTCTTCATTTCTAGGTGGCAAGGCCAAGGGTTTTCAAGTGTCGCAGAGTTAGTATTACTAGAATCTTTCATTGTGCACAATTGCAAAGGTGTATGCGTGTTGCCTGATCTCAAGAAGTTATCAAGGCTACACGACTTGGAAATCTGTGGGTGTGAGTTTGAGGATTGGTCTGGTTTGTGCAACTTGGCTAGTTTGAGGGAGCTAGTGATCTTCAAATGCAACAAGTTGGAGGTGTTACCGGATTTGCGAGAGCTTGCGAGTCTCGAACATTTGCAGGTTCAGAATTGTGCCTTGTTGAGAGATCTCCGTGGCATTCTTGGGTTGCAGAACTTAACTTCGTTGTTGGTTGGGGGAAATCCATGGCTTCAGGAGAATTTAGGGCCAGATCTTCACCGGCTAACAAGTTTACAGATGTTGGATTTGTCCGATGGGGGATTTGTAGATTTGCAGTGGGTAGCCGCTTTTTCAAATCTAAGTTGGCTAAACTGCAGTTGGTGTCCCATTGAAGAGTTCCCGGACTTGGCCAACTTTCCAGAATTGTCCCACCTTAACTTGCGTGGTTGTGTGAACCTAATGAACCTGACTTGCTCGGTGCCCATGTGTCCCATTTTTCAAAGGCTAAACGTCAACGGATGCAAGAAGTTGCAAGATCTTCCAGATTTGACAAACTCACAACATATGCTAAGGTTGGATGTGGCCAATAGTGGAGTGGTATTGAGTGCCCAATTCATTCAAGACATGAAAGCACGTTGGCCTTCCATTGATTTGGTTATCAACCGAACTTCATCTCAGGTGCAAAGTCGAGGAAGTTCTCGTGGGATTTGGCGTAGTACTATTGGAATGATTGCTTCCCTTCGTTGTGGATGCACAAAGCCTTCCTAGGCTGATTCACCTGATAGTTAATGGTATTTTGAGCAACAGCCTTGAGACTTTAGAGCTTTGTTCAACCCATCTAAAGTTGTTTTGTGTCTAGATTGAATGATGCTCCAATCTAGTGGTGGTCTTGTGAACTCTAGGGGTTGCAAAACTTTCTAGTTGCGATACTTGTGAATTACGTCTTGGATATTTGGGTGGGGTTGCAAAATTCTTGCAAAGCACTTTTTGCCCAATGCTTTGAAGTGGGGCCCATGTTGATATCTTCTAGGAGAGTAGGTCTTGTACTAATATCTTGCATTCTAAATTGTTAGTGGTGAAGGGAACAAAACTGGAGTAGGACTAAACATATTTGTTTCAATCGGAACTAGCAAGTTGCTTGATATACAAGGCTCTATCTTCTTGCAATATAACTAGGGTCTTCTTAGGAAGTGGAATAATTGATACAGTTGCAATATCTTCACTTATTCTTATAGGGTGAGTCCCAATAGGGAAGGTTGGACCTTGCATCCAATCCCTTAAGCCCTGAAACCAATGATCCCTAAACCAAACAAGGATTGGCTTTGTCTTTGACTAGGTTTCTAGCCCCGGAAGTGGATTCAAGGTGTTACGCATTAATTGCAAACCAATGTGGTTATGAATCATCGAACATTCAAAAGTTTATGCACAATGCTTCTACAAAATGTGTTTTTAAGAAATGTATATGCTAACATGTCACGAGTTACCAAAGCATTTCAAAAACATAATTATGGGTTCCAATGACATCTTAGAAACATATAGTGATGGCTATGCTATCACCCACTATGGATATAGAGTATGTTACGAGGTATTCAAGGGTGGTTTGCAAGATGTTGGACACTTGATTGGACGTGCATTGTGAATTTTGTCTCTCCCAAATCCAGTCAAGTACATATTTCACAGTAGATGCTAACATGAAATCAGTTCGCGAGGTGAATTAATTTAGAGAGTATTATAGATTGCCTAAATGAAACTTTCAGTTGGTGGTTCTGCATAACTTAAGTGCCAAATCCATAATTAAGCGAAGAAGCAGTAATTTAAGTAACTCTCAACAAGGTCGGTGAACTATGTGTTTGTGGATGTGGAACGAGTCCAGTGGACTCTGGTGCTCTTTTGCAACATTACTCTTGCACATCAGACACACTCACACTTAGTCTCATATTTTCAWGCTCAYGKCATGTTGAAAGTGGATGCACGCTTCTYTTGTCATGAGTTATCACTTCTTGTCAAAGTTATTGTGTTGGTGGAGTTTTTTTGAAGTTTTGAATTATACTTTTTTAGAGCTTTGTGAAGGCAACCATCACAAGTTTTGGCACCCATAGCCACGCATACTTCATTAAGTTGATGACGATGAACAATGTTGTTGGACTCTTTTAATTCATGTCAATCCTTGTGGGCTATTAGGTGTACACGTGCAGAATATACATAAACACAATGGGGTTACTTCTTTGTCAAAGATGCCACCAATGATAAAAACGCTTAATTGCATTGAACTTACTTCTGATTGACACGATGCATCAATTGTTTGCTCTTGTAACAAGACAATCATGATCATCAGTGGAGTGAAATTTGGCTGTGAATAAAAACTCAATATTGATCGAGCGTGAATATATAACAAGATTCATTGGCCTCAGTCTCTATTGTTGTTGTGTGTCAGGCTCAAATTGTTTTGAAAGCAGAAGCATTGGTTGAATTCTAGTACATGTTGAGATTTAGATTAGTGACAATTCAACACTAGATTCGAGTATAAGATGGGTTTTGGAATAGCTAGCAAGAGTTCAACTTCTCTTATTGAACTGGGTGATTGTAAGAAACACTTGCCAAATCTGTTGCGTTTTTTATTTGCAGTCTTTAGTACTTTTTGTATTATGAGTCACCTTTAGTACTATTGAGGGCATGGAACATGAAATCTAGACGGTTGATTGAATACTTTTTGTACTATGAGTCATCTTTAGTACTATTAAGGGCATGAACCATGAAATCTAGACAATTGATTGAATTTTAGATCTGCTATGATGACAACAAGTCATGCTCATCATTGGATAGCACAGGTGCATGACAATATTTAACCCCTAAAGTCATCTAAATTTCTGTACTATTTGAGTTTTAAAGCCGTGTCAGTGGGTGGTCAACAACTATACTCACATCGACTCAGAGGTGATTCTTCTCAATGGGGCACTCGATTTTCTATTGCCATCTTCAAATTTTCATATAAATCTTTGAATTAATATGTGAAAATCAAGCACACTTTGTCATTTTTTTACTAATGATATTTTTGGAGAAAATTTATCTTACTACATCCTTAGAATTATTAAGTAGAATTATTAAGCATACTACTAGAAAAGTTTATAGACAAAAAGATTTGGGAGCAACAAATGTAGACAAGGTTTGTTGAAAATACTATTTCCATGATAAARTGACTATATTTAGAAAAGGTTGGATACATTTATTCATGATGTGTGTTGCGTACAGTGGAGTATATGTCAACAACCTCTTATGATTTTTAACTTGATTGAAATTTGTATGTCATACTTCAATTTGTTTGTGTTGTAGTGAACATTAAATGGTATTCACTTTCAATATTGGCACGCCCTCATAAGAGATATGATAAATGTAAAAGTTTGCTTGACACTTGACAATGTGCCAAGTGCAACAATTGACAATGTATTTAGCTTTTTAATTTTGATTTTGCTTGACTTGTTGCTTATCATCACTATGCCAATATTTTCCCATCTTTTTGGAGAACCCAAGCACCTCTTTTTAAGTGTGGCTTTCGATAGTCAATACTCATATTTGGAAGATGTAGAAGAATTTCTTGGCATTTAATAGGAATCTGAAGATCTTTACTTGGATATTTTCTAATTTTCTAAATTAGAGTAGAAACTAAACTTGACAAATTCCATTTCAATTGTTGCCTTGTTGGATTCAAATTCAAAAAAAATTAATTTCACAAAAAATTAATTTTAACTACACTACATGAGATAATGTAGCCTTAGTCTAAATATAGCATTTGCAATAGTGTATGCCATAGACATCATGTTTTGCTTTTTGCCCAAGACATTAGTTTATGATGTTTTATCATGACTCTATGATGAGGTTGCCCTTGCACAACTTCACCAACAAAAAGAAATTCATGGTTTTCCCCTCAATTGGTATTACCCACCATACTTTCAAGGCTTATATATTTGTGCCAAAGCTTCTAGAGTTGGAAATAGAATGCTATAGTCTTCAATCATTGGACGTCACTAGTGGTGCAATAAGCAACAAAGACCTAGTTTAATTAAAATTTTCAAACATAACAAATAACCAAAATATTAAAAAAAATAAAAACAAAAAATTACATAATTAAAATAAAAACAATTTACCAATTTGAACTTTAATAATAAGACAAGGGAGGATCCTATATTCTTCTCTGTTAGTTCCATTATCCCAAATCAATATGTTGTTGTTCTAATAGCATATAACCATTTATCAATATCTTTTGTAAATTTTCAAAAGAATTTGAAAACTTGAAAATATGTTCATGAATATATTAGAATTTTCAATTCTAAAGAGGCTTTAAAGTCCAAAACGTTCAATCTACAAATATTGATATTTGATAGCACAAAGTTTATAAGTTTATTGGAAGCTTAGTTTTAATTTTTAATTTTAATTATGAACATATTTGGAATTTTGCAATCACAAAACCATTGCAAAAGAATGATTCCAACATTGTCAATACTTAAGATGACATTAATTATGAAAGAAAGTCCAAAATATTAGTTTTAACTATATTGGTAGTGGCAATTATCAATCTAATTGAATTGATGTTATTTAAAATTCAAAATCTTCAACTTGAATTTCTATATTAATACCAAATTTATTTCTCTAAGGTTGTTTTTGATGCATCCTCTAAAACAATTTTTTTTAGGGGTTATTTAGTTCATAAGTCAAATTTAGTAACTTCTCAAGCAACAATAGATAAAATCATGCCCTTTGTATTCAATGTTTAGTTACCACCTCCTTAACCCCTAAAGTTCCTTGACTATATTCTTACCAAAAATGCTTCAAAACTGCCATTTCTAAGTTGTCGGTATTGGTAGTTTGCTGGGCATTTGGAGGTACGGTGCTGGAGGGTTTGCTCTTGGTGAGGAGAACGGGGGTTTCTGAATTGTTACGGTGTCGGTGSGGATTTGCGCAGGTGAGGTAGCGAGAGCACGAGCAGGGACACGGCTCCYGTGGAGAGTGGCGAACGAGTGGTTTGATTATGTTTGGTGCTGCGTAGATTGGAGTTTTGGTGGTAATCGTTGAGGTCGTTGTTCTTTGTGGCGGCTTTGAAGAAAGTCGGAGGGCGTGGTGACCCTGTCGGTAGAGGAAAACGGGAAATAGGTGTGCACGGCGGGGGTGAGGTTTCCAAGTAGGTTCAGGTACGTTCTTGAATCCCTAATCATGGACGCAAGCGCAACTCGGGTGTTGCTTTGCCGTTTGGAGTAGGACCTAGGGAGCTTTGTTTTGCCTCCTCGTGTTTGTTTCTTCAATCAACGAATACGGTGCTCTGCACTGACCTGGAATTTGTCTCCATTCAAATTCTTTTCTTTTCACCATATGATCCATGGACTTAAAGCTTGAATCCTCAGTCTTTTGGGGGGGTCATCATGTAGTATCGTGGTGTTGGAGCAGACTGGTTAGGAAATATTTGGCAGATGATGCTAAGGTCTGGCCATAACTGCTGGAAGAGTCTAGACCATCTCGTCTTGTTCAACCGTGGTCAGTATAGTATTCGTAATTGTTTTGCACAGTAGTTGATGGAGTTTATCAGGATCAGGGTTTTACTCGAAATGTCTGGCTTTGTTTCATTTTGGAATGTCGGTTTGGATTGCGATCATTCCAGTCTGTGATTTCACACACGATACGAAGATTTTCAAAGTGGTCAAATTATTTCTGAACTAGGTTTCGGAAACTGGAAAGAAGCGGGACATAAATGGCTGTAATTCGTTTTCCCTTGAACATGGTCAGGATGAACCACCTCGAGTAATCCCGTGCCTGTAAATATTCACAAACTTTAGCCCTAGTTCATTTCTGCATCAATCAAGTGTTTAATATCTTAACTTCCCCGGACACACGCGTTCTATGAATCTTCTAACCTTGATTATACGATCAACTTCCAGATAGAGAGAGAGAGTTAAATATACTGTAATGGAAGTGAACCGTGACTTTTTGACCATTTCGTATATACTTGGTAGACTTTTCCCTGCAGAGTCAAGTTTGGTCCAATTGGGTTGGGTCCATTCTGGCTCACCTCACCATTCACCCAGTACTGGTCCCCACTGACTGAGAAAGTTAGACAACTTCTTTCACCCTGTTGAAAGCGAAGGAAATGTTTTTCTTTCTCGTGTGATCAAATTTGGAATATTGGATTCATGTTTGGAATCGGAGACTCGGAATTAACAAGGAGAGGTCACATAAGTACCAAACTGACCGCTCCAAAAGCAGGGCAGACTTTTACATTTGTCCGTATTAATGCACTTGCGCTTTTTGTTTGATGCAATGCGATCACGTCAGGGACGCGTGATCCTCCCATACTGAGACTTAGTCGGTGACCCTGGCCAGGATTTGTGCCCAATCTTCTTTGACTGCTGGATCGGCTGCAAAGTCGCGACCAGGGGCACTCCATCACTGCCCGCTTGCAGGGGCGTCTTCACTGTCGTCGTCTTGTTTGGGAGAGCCTTGACTTTGTCGTCTGGAGAATTTTTTTGGACTACTAGAACTGGTGAATGCTCCATCTCTTCGTAGTTCCTTTCTGTTGGTGTCGAAGCTCTTGCACTCATTTTCTGAACTTGAATCGTTCCTCTTTTAGTTACGAGAGCTGTCCGGAAAACTCTAGCTTCAATGGAATTGTGGGATACAATGTTAAAACATCGGATCTGTGTGCATCACTCCGGTTTCTTCCTGTAACTTACCGAAGAATCTTGTGCCCTGTTCTGGCTCTTGTGCGTTCGCTAGCTAGAGAAGAATGAAAACAGCTCGTTGAGGAGAATGGTCTGATGATCATCCATGTTCCATATTTCAGTAAGAACTAGAGCATTCCGTGTGAACTTGGTAGTGTAGAGTAAACTTCACTGCAGAGTAAAGTTTGAATTGGTCTAATTTCGCTGGGTCCATTTTGTCTCACCCTACCATTCGTCCATGCCAGTCCTGGTCCCTCTGACTGAGAAAGTTGACAATTTCGTTGACCCTGTTGAAAGCGAAGGACTTCTTCTTCATGCGATGTTCGAATTGGGAATATTGGAGTTCATGTTTGGAATCAGGGATCCGAAATTAAAGAAAGAGATGTCACAAAATGACGAAACGAACTGCTCCCCAACCGGTGCAGATTTTTAAGTTCATCCGCAATAATCCACCTGCGCTTTCTGATTGATTCATTGTGCCCAATCCAGGGATTTTGTGCATTTCCTCCCATACTGAGACTTGGTCAGGGATTCTGCCCACTCTTATGTGGCTTCTAGGTCGGCTGAGTCGGTAGAATTTCTTTGGAATCTCGTTCCGCGTGTTGGTGGCGTTAGTGAGGGACTGGACGAGACGCACGCCACGACTACCCGCTTGCATCACCGTCGCCGTCTTCGTTTGGGGGAGCCGTGACTTCGTCTTCGTTGCCCTCAATCCGAGGTCTGGAGAAATTTCCGGGACTACTCGGTCCTGGTGAACGCTCCGTGTTCTTTACTTTTGTTGTTGAATCTCTTTGCACTTCCTTCCTGACCTTGAACCGCTCGTCTTTCTATATGAGAGCTGTCTGGAAATCTCCAGCTTAAGTGGAATCGTGGGACTCCATTTCGTGACGTCGGATCCGTTTTGTGCATCAGTTCGGTTTCCTCCTGAAACTTACAGAAGAACCTCGTGTGTGTCTTGGTACGAAAAGGGGTCTTTGAGGAGAATGGTTTGAATTTCAGAGGAAACTGGTTGTGTTCAGAGTTGCTGTGCGGGTGGTCAATCTCCGTTTGGTTGCCAGTGATCTCGTTCAATTTTTTCGTTCCATACCGTCAGAATTTGTCMCCCTGCCTTGAAAGCATTGGGTGTTCCGGATGCTCACTGTAAACCTAATTTATACTGCTGAAGTCCAGGAGGAGAGAACCACGAGTGAATCTTCCGTCGTCCAATGCCGCAGCGATGGTTTTCAGACCTGGAATGAATTGAAGCATGGAGCAGGGGAGCACAAGCCTGTCTACCAGCGATGGCAATGGGTATGGGTGAGTAGTCCCTGTGAATTGTGATTTC
>VACF01001957.1:0-156342 GCA_006891605.1 Pleurozium schreberi
GTGAAAAAATCTGAATTTTTTTCCACATCTTCCCAAAGTATTTTGATACAAGATCCTACGGTTGTATTTGTCCAAAAATGTTTTTTTTTCTAAAATTTGGTACTTGCACTAGAAATGGCAGTTTTGGAGCGTTTTTGGTGAAAGCATAGTCAATGACCTTTAGGGGTTAATAGAGGTTTATTGGCTTATAAGGGGGGACTTAGAGAGGGTTTACTATATTGTCGTATGTAAATCCTAAAATAAGTATCCACTGTAATACATTATTCCCCTACTATAACTGGTGCTTACTCCTCCCTCCGCATTGATAGCCAGTGTGTTAGGTAGACTGCTCTAAAAGTGACCATTTTAGAGTTGATTGCATTTTGAAGGAAGCTAAACTCTTTGAAACAATTTTCAGCAAATTTTCATTGGAATAAAAAAAGGAATTGGCATCTAACCCAAGTTGTTTCATATTTTTTGGACCTTCAAAGAAATAGTTACAAATTTTTGAAGTCGTAATGTAGTGGTCACTAAAAGCGACCACCTCCTAAAAATTTACATTGCTCGTATATTGAAGAAAGCAAAATGCACCTCTCTATCATGATCACTTCTAGAGCATGGGTGCTTTAAGAGCACACTAAGTTATGCACCGACGTTAAATCCTCCATTCGAAATAGGCGTAGCTGGCTGGAATTATCATGGGTAAAAATGATGGAAATTTTTATTTTCCGCATAAATTTTTTTTTTTCAAATTTCGAATTCATATTTGCAATCAGAGACCCCTAATTAGCTAGATGAGGTGTAAACCATACCCTAGAAATGGCTCAAAATAGGGGGCTTTTTTTTACTTTTACCTTCGGTGAATCCTTCTGGGCCCACTTCAAATGGAGGATTTAACGTCCTGCCTAAAAATTAAGGCACCTTAAACTTGCTTTGACTTTGTTTTCGAACCTTGGAACGCCCGCTCTACATTGACTCGAATGACGTGAATCCCTGGCGCAAGTGAAAGGCCATGTTTCTGGCACAAGCAAATTGAATGCAGGGCGCGAGGAGCTCCACAATTACTGTTCACGGCTGGTAAGCTGTTTGTTCATCCGCCCATCACCAACTAGGGGAGGCAACCCATTTCTGATCAAATAAGCAATTATGCATATGTTGAGCGCAAGTTTTTTGAATGTGGAATTTTTCCCATGTATTGCAATGCAATAAAGTTTGGAAGGATTGCATATTTTTCCAAAATATTATTACATAAAGTGAAATTAGTATGAATTTTTCAGTGGAAGTTTCTCTTTGACCTATAATAGAGATATAGACCTTTCTATTTCAGACCATAGGCTAATTGCAAAATTGACCAAGGGTTGATTGCAATATTGACAGCCTTGCAACCAATCACAATTAGCCACAACTACTCTAGGGATTACCCCATAACTTCACGAAAAGACAGCAGTCTATAGATTGGAAATGGGGGGCAGTCGGAAATGGATTGCCTCCCCTAAGTTATTCCACTTGTCCCGCCCCTCATATATCTCCGTCGTTGATAGTTCCCTTCTTGTGCTTCGCAACTACCGTTCCATCCTCGCTGATGCCTCTCCATCGTCGGTGTTCCAAAACCCCGGCCATGGCTGCAAATCGACAATGGCAAGGAGCGTGCCGATGGAGCGCATCTACACGGACGACGCTTGGGAGTACGGAAGACAGTACATACAAATTGATTTGAACACAAGGGACAAAGGATGTCCCCAATCCCCATGTCCATGAGTGTTCAATACACAAAAATTGTGAATTACATATAATAAATCCATAAAAATCTGAAACCATTTGAAGAGATTTGATTTACTAATTAGTAATTATATTATAGCATACTATAAAATTATGTTAATTGTTTACAAAATTATGAAAACTAAGGTATTCATTCAATTAGAATGATTGAAAATAGTGTGCATTACTATGTTAATTGCCTTCTCACAAATGTCAATATGAAAGCTACTATCAACTATCAAGCAACTATTAAAGTCATTCATTGCAAGGATTTTGTTCGTTAGAGTTTTTGAAATGGAAGATAAACAATGCATGTAAAAGAAAAAATAAATTTAGAAAATTAGAGCTTCTTATTTATCTTTAGTATTCCTCAAATTAGAAAATAGAGTTGGGTTGTTAAGAATTTTGTCCAATTTGATTAAATCATTGTGTTCAACATGACGTAAACTAATTCGATCAAATCATCCTTTAATTGAAGCTTGTACATACTACAATGAATATAGTTTTTTTCTTGTAATCTCACCTATGATAAATGAATAATTTTTGGTTAAAAAGGGCAAACAAACATACATTAAGGAATAACCTTGAAACAATTATACTTTAAACACAATTCCTGCTTTTGACTTCACTATGAGTGGTTGAGCTCCTACTAATCCTAATTTACATATCTTGTATGAAGTTTTTACTTCCAACCACTCCACTTCTATAAATAGCTTTTCTTCTTAGCTCTCTCCATACAATAAGTGGCTTTTGAAGTCATGTGAAATCTCATGTTTAAGGTGAGTTGTCATACTAAAATCTAAAATCTAGTTTAAGTGAAAAATATTAAGTTTGATTAAGAGGATTCCAAAACATCCATATGCATGGGATGAAAATGTTGTAGGTTAGTTACTAAATATTTTGATTTTTAGAATGTAATGTCATTTTTTTAAAAGTTATAAAGTGTTTTAGACTTGCTAGTATTATTTTCAAAGTGCCAATTCAAAATTGTAGTCCAATTTGTTATGAACCCTTTGACGTCGTAGTTTTAAAAAAAAATTGGCACGGTTCTGCTTACATCTTGGTATAGAAATATCATTCACCACAATTTCATGAAATTCGTCACAGAGGAAGGTTATCTTTTCAACATTAGGCTTGCATACATGAACACTGGTGAGGGTTGGATCAAACCCCAGATATGATCACGCGGGCTCCACCTTGAATTAGTTTGCAGGTTTGTGGTAACCGTTTGTCGGCCCTTTTGTAGCCAATTCAAGTGAAAAAAAGACCGCCTCTCTGCTGCAGTCTCTATTGAACAGGTGAGAAGAGGCTTTGTGCCAACGGAGACAAAGAGAAGAGGATGTTGCCAACATGAAATTGCTAAGTTTGGTGTTACTACTTTCACCTCTGCGGACAAAATACACAGTATCTGAACCGTGAGGGCTCATGTTGCATAAAATATGAAGAATCTGTCGGTAGAGCAAACCCGTATTTTTGAGCCCTCATATTCAACGTTGTACGTACTTTCCTGGTGAGCCTTAGTGACCCTATCCAAGTATTACATTGGATGGATGAGAAGTTAATTGGATGAAACAGAGCTTACAAACCCTCTGTTCATCATCTAAAATATGGTTGTCGAAAGGCTTCAAGTTCAATGTAAACTCTAAGTGAACTCCAATGAGATTTGAAAAATTAGTTTGAGACCGGAAGGAAAGCCGAGTTGGACAATTTGGCAATGCGAGTTTATTCCTATTAGGTGTATTTTGTTCATTTTGTTTTTCACCCACTGCTAGAGTTTGGCCACCAAGTTGGGCTATTTGATGTAATTTCCTTGTGATTAATACAAATCGGCGCTAACCCTTCAGTGACTGGTTGACCTAGTTTTGGTCAAATTTTGAACAAAAACGCTTGATGCAGGTCAAAATACACCTAATTTGCAAAATTGCAAAGTGTACTAGAGTTAGAGCATCTTCAAACACTCAATATCAACCAAATTTTGTGGCAATGAGAGCAATAATGCACTAGCTATGTTAGTTTCAATGAATCTGTGTTGGCCCCCAAAATACACAAATAAACTCCAATCTTTTTTTTTTTTTTTTTCAAAACACACAAGCCTTGAAAGCAACAATGTTGCCTAGTATTCTGACCAACTTCTAATTTATGAAATTCAAAGATATGCATGAATTAGCAAGACACTGTTTTTCTTGGTTGCAATAGATTCCTTTTTCACTTCGATCTTTAATCATATCTAAATGGAAGCTCCAATGACCTTTTTTTTCCATAGAATGTTGGCCACACCTTGTAGCCTTAACTTGTACGGTCCGATTTGATTTATTTGACTCAAAACTCTTTCCAAATTATCTTTTTAAAGTGTATATTCATAAAATGCGCTACACCCTAATTCAACCACGGTCACTAAAGGATTAAGCTGCCTAATTGGATGTGTAAATTTAATTGCGTATGTTGAATAATGGAAGTGCATGCTGTGTCAAGTTGAATGTTGAGTTTGTCTGCAAGGTAGGAGGTTCTAAAAGTGCTCAGGTTCTATAATTGTCTACCTCTTCAAATTTACACTATTTATACATGTTGCTTTGGATTGCCTTCAGCAATGTGCAAACAATGTTTATTTTAGGATGTAGGCGAATTTAGAGTCCTACGCCACTTCGGCTTCAAAAATTCATATCTAATTCCACAACGTTTTAAAAATGAAACAACTTGGGTTATTCACCAATTCCACTTGTCATCCAAAAAAAATTATTAAAAGATATTTCTAGAAGTTTAACCTCCTAGAATCATGTTTCAATTTTTAAATTGTGACCTATTTCCAACCACTTATTAAGCAATTACGCATACTTACAGTGCAAGCTTTCTAAATTTAAATTTTTTCATGTATACAAAAATAGAGTTGGGAGGGATTGCATGTTTTTCCAAAATTTTATTATACAAAACATAATTACTATGAATTTTTTAGTTGAAGATTCTTTTTGACATATAATGGTGATATAGACCTATCTATTCGTGACTATAGGCTAATTGCAAAATCAACAAAAGGTTGATTGCAATACTGAGACCCTTACAACCAATTGTAATAGGCCATAATTGCTCTAGAARCTGTGCCATAACTTTACGGAAAGAGAGGGCAGCCTATAGGTTGGATATAACCATATAGGGGGGGGGGCGAAAATGGGTTGACTACCTTAACCCCTAAAGGTCTTTGACTATGCTTTCACCAAAAACGCTCCAAAACTGCTATTTCTAGAGCAAGTACCAAATTTTAGAAAAAAAACATTTTTGGACAAAAGTAACCATAGGATCTAGTATCAAAATACTTTGGGAAGATGTGGAAAAAAATTCAGATTTTTTCACCATGTGGATTGCAAGATATCTGCGTTTAAAGTGACAAAAATCCTTTTTTGAGCCTTGCGAAAATCCGGATAGCTGCACTTCAAAAGGCCACATTTGTATGAAAAAATGTCCAAAATGGTGGTTGGTCTTAGAATTCATCCTTCAAGGCAAGTTGGTTATATGATTAAAAAATTTCAAATCATTTGGAATTGTACAACATGTAGGAAAAGGATGGCTTCCAAAGTGGATCAGATTTGCCTTGTGCCATACATTGATAATCCTTACTCCAATTTTTATYGTATTAAGCTTCGGACGCTTCAGTCTTGGATCATCATGGAAGCTGCATTATTCATAATTCACGTGAGATTGTTCTATGASGAAATTCATTACTTTGGGAAATTTCTTTAATTTTGGCATTGTTTCTATTGCCCGATGTAGTCATTAATCTAAACCCTGACCTCTTTTGGGTGGGAATTTTCATTAACTTTGGCACATTGAAATTTGCCAAACAAGCKAATACTGTTTTTTTTGGTAGCTTTGATCACTTTTGACTTTGTTTAACCCTTCTTTCATCCTTGGTTCCTTGACTAACTTGGCTCAGTGTTTTCCAGGTCTCACTCTCCTCATTGAATCGTCATGCGGTCGCCACGAGAGCAGATGTAGGCATGTCGAAAGCTGTATGCTTGCAGAATCACTTTCAGCGAATCTTCCCGGAGTGTCAAGTTGAGGCTCGAGGGCAAATGTTTGATGCATCCGCACAAGACGAGCTTCTTTCTGGCTCTCCTGACTATGTCCTTGATTGCATTGACAACATTGACACCAAGGTTCTYGCTCTTCTTCTTGTTACTCAAGACCCAAGTTGGCTTGTTTGAATCCAGAGATTTTTGTATGAGTCTTGTAGGTTAATTCCTCTCTTCGTTTGATATTGCCGTATAAGCAATCTAGAATGTAGTTTAACCTCAYAAATGTTATTYGGCTAATTGTTATTTAGGACKTGTTTAGATCTGAGATTTCTGATRAGGTTCTTAATTCCAGASAGGCGTCTCAAACGACTCCAGTTCGTAGTTGACAGCTCATTTCCAAGTGTTGCCAATTTTGCGAAATTTCTCAATGTAATGAWTATGACCGCGTTCTTAGTTTRTACTCAAAGATTGATCAGTTGGTGCGCCAAGTGTATTCAGTGTGTCAATTGAATCTTTTATTTCCCCTTCACATTCATTCTCCTCAATTCCTTGCTTATTCTGAGCTTCTAATTTCCGTTTGGTTTGGTTTTCATAAACAGGTCGCTCTCTTGGCAGCATGTGTAAAGAAGGATCTGAAAGTATTGTCCGCAACAGGAGCTGGTGCTCGGGTGGATCCCACTCGTATTCGCATTGCAGACTTGAAGGAGTCRTCGAATGATCCTCTTTCTCGATCTGTGAGTCTCCGCCCAAGGCGCCACAGAGTACCGCTAGCATGACTTGTTGGAAAGGGATTGAATTGTGGAGTCCTGAAAAACCGACCCGTGGACTGTGACAGGTAAGGCATCGGCTGAGAAGAGAGCATGGCATTCTTGGAGGGATCCCAGTGGTCTTCTCTCTGGAGAAGCCGAAAGTGAAGCTGCTGCCTTTCAAAGGTCCCAATGGAGAGGATGCAGAGCCTGCTGACTATCAGGTTCGTCAAAATTCTGTTACAAGTTAGATTAGATTCGGACCTGCCTGGGTGCTTTYTCCWTGTGTTCCCTTCCTGCAGAATTTARGATAWCACATTGCGCTTGCTGGATAGCATAAATAGTGTGAAGGTACAGTCGCAGGCTTTRGTCTGCACCTAWATATTATTKTATTGACCCTGTTTTGGATTTACAGCTGGTTTTTACTTTAGAGGACCTGGAGGTGGAAACCCAGCGTACTATACTAACGGGTTTCTTCCACCAGGTCCAAAGCTTTGGAGTCCCCTGCAGATAAGACCTTAATCCTGGCTTCAGGATGCTCTTTGATGACCTTCATAACTTACGAACCCTTCAGAGCAAAATAGAGTTTGTGATACACTAGATCTTGTATCCTTTTGATAGGACTTTGCTGCTTCCCATGTCTTATTGAATGCCGGGTGTGACCCAGATTTACTGTTCATTAGGTTGTCTTGGATTCATCCGTTGTCATTTTTCGCTTCCATGGACTGAGGGAAGGAATGATGTCAATGCAACCGTGATGCAGGTGGTTCCAGGGTTTAGGGTGCGTATTATCCCAGTGATGGGCACCATCCCAGCAATATTCGGCCAAGTAATGGCTACATATGTGGTCACTCAAATCGCCGGCATGCCTGTGCGGACTGAGCCCGTGGTAAACCTGGATTTGGAGCACTATGGAATACTTCACCAGCGTCTGATTGAGCGGGAAGAGCTTCAGTTTGGTTCTGCTGAGGCTGTCGAGGTACTATCTCTCACTTGGGTGTGGAATGCTTTTCCAACATTGAAGCTTTTCTAAGAGCAGGGTTTAAAGAAAGATTAGGCTGTTCCAAGATTTTCTACATAACATCATAAAGAGAATCCTCTCCATGATTCATGGGGAGTACTCCATATTATCATACGGAGATTTCCCCATGAATCGTAGGCAAGTTTCTCGCTATGATGTCTTGTAGTTTCTGAACTTTTAACCGACATCCCTGTTCAAGTGATTCTGGAAGCTGAAGCAACAGAACTCGCGTGATGTAGGTGGACAAAGAAGAAGTTTGAGGAAAGAGTTGATGTTTTCATGACTATATTTTATGCATTTTTTCACAATTCAATAGAAACCACAATTTTAACCAATCAAAAAAAATTTTAAGTGTTAGGGATAGAAATTGTATTTATTGGTGGATTTTTGAAGTTATATCTTCAAAAATCATTTGAAGAGAATCTAAAAATAGGTATATAATTTTGACCGTACGAATATCTTCTACTTTTTGTGCTTCACATAAACTTCTTTGATGCAAACTTCAAAAAAGTTATAGAATGTATATTTTACAACACATTTGTGTTTTGTCCAAATCCCTCAGGCTTTCAGGGATTACAGATATTGTTCAAGTCCCTACACATTTTGAAAGTAAATCCAAGAAGTTCCATCCATATTCAATGGTTTGGTGTTGTTTAACAATTCTATAGATAGGAGGCCAAAGTATTGGAAGTATTGGAATAATTGCTTTTTACCTTGTTGCTTATTTTTTCACTTTGAGTTTGAGTAGAATTGTTTTCCAATCCTTCTTTTTGTACGTTTAGGTTAAATTCACTACCATGGTGCCATAAGAATTTATTTTTGGAAATAGGACAGTTTGGTAGCTTGATTTGATTTTTTTGGCTTTTGGCACTTTGCTCTTCCTAATTTTCGACATTCATAACTTAGGATTCATAACTTAGGATTGATTTTTTTCTATTCACACGTAGGGTATTGTCTTTGGGCACTTTGCTCTTCCTAATTTTCAACATTCATAACTAAGGATTGATTTTTTTCTATTCACACGTAGGGTAGTCTGATGATCTTTTTTGGCAGGGCCGTTTGCTCCTTCTCTAGCTTCTCATTCATAGTTGCAAACTCCATCTTTATAGCTCTCTCTAATTCTTCTTTGGAAATGAGGGCAAATAAAGCTTGAATCTATTTGTTGATACTTGATCTAGTCATTGTCTTATAATACTTTAGTTTTTGTACATGTACAACAATTTCAATACTAAACTACAAACAACAATGCTTACTCACAAATGATTAGGAAAATGAATGACTAAGTGAAGTTAGAGTTGCACATTAAATAGTGTACTCTAATGTTGTCTCATGAGGATAGACAAAAAAAACATTCCTAGCAATATTGATGTAGCATGTGCCAAACTCTAATCAAGAAATTCAAAAGAAAATTTGAGTTACWTATTAATTTTCTAAAGGATTGCAAAATCATTTTTGTTAGCTTTATTTGGAAAGAAACAATGACCCATGTGTGGTACTAAAATGAAAATCTACTTGAAATCATTCAAAAATCAATAGACTTTTCCTTCCAAGGTTTTGCCTTATTTTTCACTTGTATCTCAAAGAGCATTGTATCTCAAAGAGCAAGCAACCCATTCTTGACCATCCCCRTCCCATTTTTATAGTATAGGTTGGTGTTTTTCCAATCAATTGTAATTTACAATGACAATGTGATCAAAAGACGTGTGGCTTACATATAAGTGACAGTTTACAACTGACACCTACTAACTAGAGCAACATAAATTTCCTTCCAAGAAGTGTACATTGAAAGCATAGAATGATCACAAGACCCTAAAAGACTGGCATGCATTTTTTGGCTACGAAGCAATTTTGGGCAAGTATGTGTGGCTGGAGATTTTCATATTTTTGGCCCAAATTTTAATAGACATTTTGGGTAGATTAGACAAAATCACTTTTTTCAGGAAAATAAATTCGATATTGATTTCCTAAAGTTATACATACATGGAAAGCTTTGAATCATTCCATTTTGGTCAATGAATCAAAAGTTATGAGGGTTTTTGTTTGCGGGCAGTTATAGATTTTCTATTCTAAAATAAATTTTGAAGTCCTTCATTTTATTCAATTTTCAATATTTTTGGAAAAGAAAAAATCATAAGATGTAGTTTGTGTATTACAACATTCCAACCATTGGGATTGACATTTTTCAATTCCCTAATTAAATTCTCAACAATTTAGTATTTTGAATCATTCTCTACTTGTAGTAAATGATACAATCTTTCGCTTGCTTCCAGGTGCCGGTTTCATAACTTTTCCAGGAACAAAGAATGCTATGAGTGTCGTACCGAGCGCCCTCGAGGAGCTGGCGGCAGAGTGTATGACAGAGGGGATGCTACTAGGAGATCAGGGCAATGGGACAGGGAAACTTCAAGAAGCTCATATGGGCGCACTGAGGAGCGTGGCCGCTCCTCCTATGAAGAGCGTGATCGCCCGTCATATGAACTGCGTGGCCGCTCCTCTTACGAAGAGCGTGGTCGCCCGTCATATGAAACGCGTGGCCGCTCCTCTTACGAGGAGCGTGGCCGCCCGTCATATGGTGAATCTTCTTTCGAGCGCTCATCAGAACGAGGTCGATCATCGTTTTCGCGGTCTGAGGAGCGCAGTCGGCCTTCTAATGGCAGAAGGGATGTATGGGAAAGATCTTCAGACGATGAAGAAGGTCTTGAAAGAACTCGCAGTGCAGAGGGTGTTGCGGAAGGCCGGCGGAAAAAGCATGAAGAGTGGAAACCTACGAAAACTGTAGCAAAACCTAGTCGTTTCAATTTTGATGTGAGTGATGGTTCCGACGAGGATTTCGCAAGCACCCAAAGTTCAGATGATGATCACGACGACGTAGGCTTTGGAGATGAGAATGAGGACGATAGTGAACCGGAGGAGAGAAGAGTGACAAGGGGTAAAGCTATGGGGTCCAGGGGAGGCCGTTATGATGACAGGTCTGAAGGCTGGAACTCTGGTGTCTCAAGAATGAGAAGCCAATCTGAGCCACCTTTGAGAGGGCGTAATCGCAAGGAGCTTGAGTTGAGTTCTAGTTCAGGGGATGATGAAGATTTTGAAGATTTTGAAGACTTGGATTTTAGCGATGAGAGTGATGATCTGGAGGGACGTGCAGTCTCCTCCAGTCGAGGAGGAAGAGGAGGAAGTCGTGGAGGAAGAGGACGGGGTGGCTCTGGCGCAGGACGGTCAAGGGCTCCTTGGACAAGAGATGGCGGCAGCATGGAGTCGCGAGGTAATACTCCCATTTTCTTTCAGCTGTTGTTTATCTCGATACTAGAGGTTGTCAAAGTTCATGATTTCAGCCGTCCAATTCTGTCCTTGGTTTCCAAATCTGGCCCACTCCGATTCGTAGCCGTAAAAGTATTAGCCCTCTCCTATCGATTTCAAATCACAGTTCTCAAATTGCCTCCATTCCCAGAGCACAAGTCTGACATCCCCTATCGTCCACGTGTTTTGCTCTAGTACTGCGTACAGAAGTATTTCAGTTTTAGCATCCAAGTCTGGGGAGTTTTCTTAGTTTCTGATATTCTGTAAAACATTACATTTGATTTGTACTCAGGGCATACTAGAATACCAGTGTAATTGGCATGTAATCTAACTTTTCTTTTTTACCACAACCTCTCTTATTTTATATGTAGCATGTAGACCCCGCCCTTAAAGGACACAAAGCTCCCTGGTTGGTAGTCAGAAACCAGGAGAGTAACAACCAGTGTATGCGTGTTCTGAACAGGGAGATCAAGAGATGCCTATTCAGACGATGAGGGTGACAGCCGCTCTTACAGAGGCCGAGGTGATTCGTGGGCATCAGACAGGCCTCCATCCAGGGGCAGAGGAGGTGGCCGTGGAGGCGGTAGAGGATCCTTTGGTGGCCGAGGTGGTCGTGGTGGCGGTAGAAGCTCTTTTGAGGGTGGCCGTGGCGGAGGTGGCCGTGGTAGAGGTGGCCGTGGAGGATCCAGAGGGGGTGGGCGTGGAGGTGCAAGAGGTGGAAGAGGAGGCGGTGGTGGACGAGGAGGCTTCAGAGGTCGTGAAAGATGAGGTAGAGGCTGCTCGAAACGCGTCCCGTGCTAGACATCCTGAGTGTAACATGTCGGATATTCATTGATCAAGTAGGATCGTCTGCTGTGGAGCACTACTCTGCTGGAGTACAATTGGCATGACTTGCTCGAAAGAGGTCGAGCCATATTTATGTCAGCTGCAGGAGCCCATTAGATGTTCTCATGCAATCCTTTGTCCAAATTTGTTCTTTCCTCACGCAAGAATCTTAAGAAGGAGAGGATCTAACCCAGTGGGCAAGTTCCAGTTGCTGTCGCCACTGTTTTCAATTAGGATTGCTAATATCACAGGGCATCCATATATTTGATTTGGTTCATGACACATGTTTTCTGCCTCTTTGACGATTTTTTATACGTTTTTTCATTCCTTTACTCGTTTCTCTTATGGTTTTCAAAGACTCCATAACTACCTGCAAACTAAAACTCCTCATAACTTACATCTCATTAACCAAAATGGAATGATCCAAAGCTTCCCACATACATATAAATCTACAGAATGAATCTCAAATTTTTAATTAAAAAAAAAGTGATTTTTATAGAAGTTTCTTTGAGCTGCTTGGGTTGCTTGACAAACAATAAAAATTTCATATCATGCAATAACTTTTCAACCATGTAGTCAGAAGTTGCTCATTTTGTTGTGCCTTTAGCTACTCCTTGGGCATGTTGTGTGAAATTTTCAAAGAAAATAAATAAAATTTCCATTCATGGAGCTGCCTAAGTTGTCAAAAAAAAAGGTGTTTGGACCTTTAGGGGTTAAGACAAACTACACTAATAATGTTAATTAGTGTTTGTAACACTAATTACGAACTTGAACAGAAAGGTGGCTTTACACCTTTTAAATCTTACTATAAACACTAAATGTAAAGTGGTTGGAAATTGATGTTCAAGGGTAAACACTATAGTCTACACTAATCTTCATTAAACACTAATTAACATTATTAGTGTAGCTCTTTATTTTTCTTAAAGGTGAAGAACTGAGTGTTCAAGTTCCCCTAGAAGTGCATTTACTTTACAGCTACACTAATGATGTTAAATAGTGTTACCCATACTAACTATTTTAGAAATGCTATAAGTTTTTACTCTTCATGAATATTTTTACATAGATCCTAATAGTACTATAGTTGGGAAAACTTTGTACCTATAGTTGGTAAAAATATTCATGAAGAGTAAAACCATATAGCATTTCTAAAATAGTTAGTATGGGTAACACTATTTAACATCATTAGTGTACTGTTCTTTTCCTTCGGTAAGTATGTTACATTGCTTTGTATGTGTCCCGACTGTTTGTGACATTAGGGGATCAGGGTTACCTTAAAAATTCCTGTCATTGCAAAAACTTGTTGTCTACCTTGAGAGGGTTTAAAACTATTGTTGAGCATGCCATTAATAATAATTCAATCTAAAATATTGTGAATTTCCATATTTTTTTGCACTTYGTGAATTCACATAATTTCCCAATTAACACAAATTGGTACTATTATTGCAGGACACACCAATTCAATTAACTTCTGTACTAAGTGATTGGTGACTGGCACCAAAGAAATGTCGCTACTTTGTATCAAAATTTGCAAGACATTCTAAAATTATCTCATTGTCTTGACCACGAGCAAAGGCAAATTTTGCTTAGACTAATTGGCCACTCAGACTAATTGATCACTCCGAGGCCGGGGCCACCATCCATTTGATTGACTGTCACTATCACTCAAGTAGCGGGGTATTGAACTTGGTGGACCGCTAGTACAGTACAACACTACAGTACTGTAGTGCTTGAAATTCACCCTACCTCTGTAATATCACAGCCTCAGTCTCTACCATGTACGTGATAATGCGGAGTTCTTTAGCCTCATACCAACCAATACACTAATGATGGTAAAATAGTGTTACCTACACTAATTGATTTAAAATAGTCATAAGTTTTTACTTTTAATGAATATTTTTATCAACTATAGTTACAAACTTTTCCCAACTATAGTACTATTAGGATCCATGCACTCCGTAAAAATATTCACTGAGAGTAAAAACTTATAGCATTTCTAAAATAGTTAGTATCCGGATGTGGTAGATATGGATATAGTACTGAATACGGATATTGAATATGAACATTGAATACAAATATTGCATATGGATACTCAATACGGGATACAAGATATGAGATACGGGATGAATTGTCCCATATTGATTGTAAATTAAAGTTGTTTCTCAAAATTATAAGGTGGGGGAAATAGGGGGGAGGGGTATGAAAAACTTAAAATTATTTTGAATGCATGGTGAGGCCTTCAAAATACAGGAACACAACGTGATTTTGAAAGAGGTCTGGACTTGGTGCTCCAGAGCAGAGCAGGGGATGTGACATTACAGAGGTCTGGGCGTGGTGTAGTGTGCTCCAGAGCCGAGCAGGGGATGTGATATTACAGAGGTCTGTGTAGCCATGAAATGAATAGCTAGCCCGTCTGACAGAAAGTGCGTTTCCATTAGCTTGCTAGCTGCCACTGGCACTGCAGCTAACCTCATTGCTGCTGCATGGTCTCATTGCCTCMCTTGCCCTTTCATTCTACCCCAGACTTCCTTACTGTCTGCATTATTCATACTTCTTCTTCGTCCTCCCCCGGGCCCAGCCTTGCTGCACTCATTGACCCCCCAACGCGGCCAAGCTCGCACCTTGGGCAAGTTACGCTGCAGCTTGGATCAGTACGTGTAGTCTCCTATCAATCAGCTTTTGCGTCAATTACTGGAGCTTCGTGCGGCGATGACGGTGAACCAGCAGCAGCAGCAGCAGYAGCAGCAGTAGCAGCAGCTGGCACCTTGAGCTTCAATCCCTTCCCTTCAGGTGAGAGTTCATCCAAACGTGTGCRCAAGGTCGTTGTTTTKGAATTGGGAGCTCGATCGCATTTGGGGTGCGCGAAATTCGTCCTGATCGGTACCTGTCAATGGGAGTGTTTTAAGGGTTTCAATCGCACTTTGTGCAGCTGTGGTGAAAGCTCTGGCTTCCGGGGAAGCGTGCACCCTAATGGTGTGAGCGACGTCCGCTATGGTGGAGTACAATGCGTTAGCTGCAGCTGAGTTTACCAAATTTAGAGCTTAGTGTTGTAATTTTAAGCGGTGTCTGATTGAAGCGGGCAGCGGACAGATGCGTGGATCGAAGCGCGTGGAGAAGAGTTGGGGAGCTTTTTGTGATAGTGTGTGGATTAGGGATACGCGCGGGGAGTTGAGCTTGGCTATGGCTGCATTGATTTCGACGTAAGAGGGACGCATTGGTAGGAGTTTGGGTTTGGGTTTGGTCACCATGCTCGTGCAGCAGGAGAATGGGAAGGCGGGGTGGCTGGGCAACGGCTCCCGCAATGTATCCGACGCGGATGCCGCGGCCATCGAGGTGGACAGCGACGACGAYGACGTTTTGAACCCTTACAGCGACGTGACGCGCCCGCCCGAAGTCACCTTTGAAGCCGAGCGCTCCGCCCTGAACTCGCTCACCTTCTGGCTCTCGGAGAATCTCACCAAGGTGGTRATCGTGGTGTTTGTGTTCCTGAGCGCGCTCGTGATGATCGTGGTGCAGCGCAACCCGAACGGGCAGGGCGCGCTTCTGTGCGTGGAGAAAGTCGAGGAGGAACTGGGGCGCATCCCGTACCCGGATTTGAACGTGAAGCACATCCCCTCGAACGTGGACAAGGGGCGGTACGCGACGATGAAAACGGACAAGTGGATCGTGGTGGCGGCGCTGGGCGCGCCCACGGTGCAGGTGCAAGCGCTCACGCGCGTGAGTGGGTGGCAAGTGGTGGCGGTTGCCGGTGAGGACACRCCCGCGGATTGGAAAGTGGCTGGGGCGATATTTTTGTCCATGGCGGATCAGGCTGCACTTGGTTACCGGGTGATTGCGCACTTGCCGGGGAATAATTTCTTGCGGAAGAACATCGGCTACTTGTTCGCAATTCAACACGGCGCACAAACGATCTACGACGCGGATGAGCACGAGTCTGTGATCGGGGATGACCTCGACGCGCACTTCGACGTRTATCTTCAGGGACGCCGCGCGCGCCGCGAGCCCATTCTGCAGTTCAGGACGCTTCCCAATCGGACAGTCGTGAACCCGTTCATCCACTTCGGCCAGAAATCCGTCTGGCCGCGGGGATTTCCAGTTGAGTTTGTGCAAAAGATCACGCCTGACATCTCATATAGCGAGGTTTTCCCGGGTAGGCAATTCATCCAACAAGGGCTCGCGAATGGCTTACCGGATGTGGACTCGATCTTCTACAACACGCGACGAGCCCATGACGGGAAGATCAACATCAACTTCGACACTAACGCGCCGGCCGTGGCGCTCCCGCACGGCACGCTTGCCCCATGCAACGCATTTAACACGCTCTGGCACTCTTCCGCGTTCTGGGGCCTCATGCTGCCCGTGACGATCAGCCCTAAAGCGGCCGACATCGTGCGCGGCTACTGGGCGCAGCGGATCTTGTGGGAGATTGGCGGCATGATGGTCATCCATCCGCCGACTACAGTCCGCGACGACACGGGCGCTGCGCTCTCCTTCCTCGACGAGAAAGATCTCCACGCTGAGTCGCGTCGCCTGGTGGAGTTTCTCGTCGCATGGCGCTCCCACAACACGTCCACCTTGTTCGACAAAATCGTGCACCTCACGCACACCATGGGGGAGGAGGGGTTCTGGGGMGCGCTGGACGTGACGCTCACCACCGACTGGCTCAAAGATCTTCTCTCAGTTGGGTGGCGACAGCCGCGCCTCCTGGGTAGCGACCTCGACGCGCTCGAGGCGAAAGAGTCCACCCACAAGCAATTCGTGCCGCGGTCGTTTCCAACAGTCCACCTCGGGGTGGAAGACGCAACTGCACTCACCGAGGAGTTTGTCGATTTTCTCAAATGGCGGAAATTCTACGGGAATATGATTCTCATTCTCGAATGCACATGGCCATTGAATCACACAGTCCTTTCCTGGCGACTCCTCTACGGACGCTTGTTCAAACACGTCGTGATCCTCTCCCAGGAAAACGAACCCAACCTCGGCGTGCGCGCCAGCGACTGGTGGATSTCCTACAGCTCGCTACCCAAGTTCCTGGAGAAGTACCCCACGGCCGAAGGCTTTCTCGTCATGAAGGAAACCGTCGTCTTCAACTACTGGCACCTCGCGGAAACGGCGAACAAAACCAAGCTCTGGAACTTGCACCAAGCGAATTCAACATGGAAAATCATCGACTTCAACGCCACGGGAAACGAATGGTATCTTAGTAAAGGCAACCGCAATGGCGTGAAGAAGCTGGTGAGCAGATTGCCGGTGGAGTATCGCACCACTTACAAAGAAACYATGGACGATGATCACTTCGTGGTGTCGACCTCGGATGTTTTCTTCCTGCCGAGACGATACGTCGACGACTTCGCGGCGCTCGTGCCGATGGCGGCGAAACTGAAAYTGCACAGGGACTTAGCCTTGCCGTTGATGTTCCTGGCTATGGAAAACGTGAACAATTTCGATGCGTTTGCGTTTCGGAATGTGAAAGAGTTGGTGCAGAAGGAGGAGCTCGAGGATCCTGCGATTGCGTATACGCCTGCTTGGCATGCGGTGTTTCCATGGAGCGCCAAGAGTGACGCGGAGCTTTATAGGATTATTAAGGCTATGTCTGCCGGGGATCCGTCCTTGGCGGATATTATTGAATGAGTGAGCTTAATTGGGATTGAACAAAGGAACAATTGCAAACTTAGCATTAAGTATTCTTTTGAAAAATTGGTAATGGGTGGTTCTACCTTAGTTCAACAATGCTCAATGATAGGTCTAAAAGAAGAGCATTGTAATGTTAAAATATGCCCACATTATGGAAAAGTTCATGCCTCTCCTTATCCAATGTGCCATGAAAAGGCTTGAATAGTCCAATGAAATTATGTTGAGAAAATTGTAGATAAAATGTAATTCAATTATGTCAAATGGTTGAGGGAATTGTAGATTAAATATAATTCACAATTATGTCAAATGGAGTTAACGCTTGAACATTGCAGCAAACGTTTTGTGTCCTCTCGATGAGAGAGAATCAAACCATGTCGGAGAGAATTGGAACTTTTCGTCCTTGGTATTAGGAGTGGAAAGGGAAGATTTTTTCTTTGACTTCCAATGAGGATATTTGGCTTTTCAAAGTAGATGATGTCACACGGTATCAAAAATGCTTGATTTGCACGGCCTTCAAGGGTTAATAATGAGTAAAGAATAATTCACAGTTATGTCAAACCCTCTTTCTGACTCCTGTCAAATCCAAATACTATAAAGGCCACCAAGATAGCCTTTTGTCCCTGACGCAAAAAAATTGCCCTGGTCAGTGGTCACCACTCACTTCTACTGAAGTCAGTTGTTCTCTATGCGATCTAGAGAACCTCCAATGACATGGACAAAAAGATGAGGTTGACTCATCTGTTTTCCAGAGTCGGTTATGAATACAACTCAGCTCTGTAAGAACACAGTCGTCTGTAAAAAAATCTTTAGAATTTCTCTTGCGCATAATACAAACTTCAAATTTAACTTGAATTGTTAACCTTTGAAGCTGATTGATAGTGTACAAAAGGCATGTACAAGAGAATGTAGAGTACTGGCAACCGCACGGCACCAATCAAGTGTACGGCCTATAAGCATCTCCTTAGAGGAGGTGCAAAGCTTGAAGACAATCTGTAGCCTAGAATTTGATAACGACTTGATATAACACTAGTGGATAAAAGCGCCGCCTCGTGGTCGACCCATATTCAAAGCCCCTCTAGCCGTCGCCTGTAGAAACAAAAGCCGCTATCAGATCTCGGAAAAAAAGGAACTCCAGAATACAAATCAATCTGAGAAGTACTAGACAAAAAATARCAAAATCAAGGTCATCTTTGCAAAGCATCTTATTACCTCAAAAAACGAGTTGTAATTGAGGCGCAAAAGAAATTGACGCAGAAAAGGTGCCCGTTGGCTGCCGGCTAATTTACTACTCCTCAATATTGTGTACAGAGAATTCGACTTTTTATTAAACTCCTGCACGTAMGAGCAGTGCACACAAAGTGAATATGACCACAGTACGTCACGATTCAAGAGCACAGTTATCTTGGAAAACTAAAAGAAATTGAAAAAACACGATTTMAGTGGGATGCAGTGAAGGTCTTAATAAAAAATAWTCACAACCTCCTGRACTCCTAACTCCTGGAGTCCAAACCACTCTCTMGGGTATATATTATTRCAAGCACCAAAAATATTTTGATTTTCCGTTTAAGATTTTCATTGCATTTTGTTKGGAAAGAAACCTCCGATCTTGCCATATTTAGCCTAAACCAGTCATGATAAAATATCACGAAAAAACAACCCCCAGACTGCGAGAAACGACTCAAACCTCTGTGATTCGCTCCAGCTCATCAAAATTGGGCGTTCCATCTTCCTGTTCAATCACACGACAGAGCTGGAGACACAAGTTTATAATGCTGTCGAGAATACGTGAAACAGACCCGATRTCCAGAAATGATTGAGATATCAGAGCTGCCAGATACCTGCAAAAAGAAAAGAAAACCCCATTAATGCAAGCATGCCCCTTGATACAGATTCAAACATCGACGGACCTGCTCTCAAATAGTCAAAATCAGACTCTTGACCGATGAGGCAATAATCAATATAATGGTCCTATCWTTTGGAAAGAAGCAAAGAGAAATGCATAGATACATACTCTTGATGAAAACGTGCAAGCTCGGTGAAGTCCTTAGATKCTTCAACACGTTCTTGTAGGAGATTCCACTGTGATTCAATAACATCRACCTGCCAAACACACCATGCCTTGTCAATTGATCAGTTTAAAAACTATGAAGGTGTAAATGCCTTGTGTGTCTTCCATGATAAATACTTGGTCAGTCCAGCAATAAACCTATCCTGCTCTCAACATTCAGRAGGATTATTGATCTAGGAGGGGTAGGCAGAGAGGGTACCTGGATGTAAAACTGAAGATTAGTGATGAGGTAGGTCATGTGCTGGCGGACACGCCACATTGGCATGCGTTGCTGGCGGCTATCCCTGCGCTGTTCGGCAGTGTCAGCACGATCTTGCTGCATAGCTTGGGCCCATGATTTCTCCAATTCCAGTTGTATTCTCTTCAGTCTCAACAAATATTGGAAGACTTTGGTGTACCTGAAAATTTCAAATACAACGAAAATCTCATATAAATAAGACCCCTCCTCACGTTGCAGAGAGATAACGGTATCATAAGGTAACCAAGTACGAAACAGCACAAGGGTATCCACTGTGCCCTTCTGCATATCATAGAGTCAATCCAACACCTTCACTGTCATTGTCTATGGTATAATCTACACTTGAAGTTTCCTTGCTTGGTCATGGGGCCGTTTTGCATAGCCGAATAAATACAGAWAGCTCTGCCAGCACCAACACAAGCAAAAAGAACTCTACATATAATATCCTATGAGAACTAACACAGCGCGTAAAAGAACAGGTATGTTTGGAAAAAAACAAATGCGGAGTCAACACACGAAATTTACGATRAAGTACCAGAAATTWRTGGAAAAATAAAATTYAAAAGGCAGATCGAAAAGGCCCAAACTCACTTTGCTAATATATCTTTAGTGAAGAGTAGTTGAAGAGGCCAATCAATGCTGTACTCAAGGGCTAAGCCATCCCAGCCATCGTAGGGTACACTCTCGCCAAATCCTGGACCATCTGTGACAGGTCTGGCTCGTTTTGCATCCGCCTCGCTACTCCCTGAGGTAGGAGTCGGCATCCTGGACACAACCACAGTATCAATAAATCTATAAAATCTCCATCTCGAGGAAATAGATTCTCGAGGGAGTAGGAGAGGATTTCGTACCTCAAAGAAACTCTGTTGAAATACTTGTCGTCATCTCCAATTGTTTTGACCGCAGCCTGTTCAAGCCGGCAAGGCACCCATCAGTATAACTGTAATTTGACGCAATGCACTGATCAAGCTCCTGGGGTAAAATGACTTTTTATATCTTCAGAACTTCTAAATAGCTGAGGACATATTTGACTTCCTTACTTTCACTTCCATAATTCCCATTCCTGTGCCCTTTACACCCCAGGAATACARAAAGCCAATATACAGTAAATTATTAAGTAGATCATTTCAGTGACAGCTACAAATGGGCAATAAGGCCAATCACCTGCTGAAATGGAACCTTCAAGTCCGCCTCCGCAGTTGATAACCGTGGAGGGATGCGCATCAAACTACGGCTTTCTTCCAARAAACACTGCAACGAGTAATAAACAGCAGAAGTGAGGGATTGCAACCTAGATAAAGTGAAATAACGATGAGAGCCAGAAACCCTCACTACGCCGGTGTATACAAGGGATCTGACMCATGTTACAACGGCTCAGAACAACATGCCAARTATTTACCCAYAACAGCAATCAGCAATGTGGTTCAATCCGCCCAAGACACARCAGGTCCGGAATCCACCCACTAATATTGAACTCAACTTGCCTGGAAGAAGTCACCTTTTGCCAAAAGGAAGTAATCCTTCAGGGCCTTTAGGTGTCCAATGAGATCTGCATGAACGACCACSAGCTGCAAGAGAGATACATCAAAACAAAAGAGAAACCGAATGACAGCCAGAACGAATCTATACGCATCGTAATCTATACGCATTTCTCTTGAAAAGAAATCTCATTCTCTGAATCCGCCGATAAATRTCAACATGAAGCTGGCATGTTACCACAAAGTTGAAAGCTAGCCACTATGGATGTTTGGTTTTCTCTATCAAGACAGTCAACCTAGTATCGAGACACCAAGCAAGCTATCGGTATCTCGTGAGTATTAAGTATAAACATTGCTGTTATCCTCATTCGTCAGTTAAATATATACAAGAAATCTAGGAAATTCCACTTATCAGAAAAGGTCATAAATACTGCCCCTACCTTCCACAGATGAATTGCTGCTATAGTCCGTATAGAATCGACAGCACGTTCGAACGTAAGTTTATGAAAGTCAGGAGCTTTCTGCGCCAGAAATGACGGCCACGAGTTCAATCACTATAACATCACTTTAAAACAAAAACAAGAACACTTCAGGAATAGCTGAGGTTTCATGTTTGGTAAMAAAGGTCTAACCTTCAGATCTCGTAACATAGAGGCAATACTATCAGCTTCCGCTGGAGGCAAAAGTTCAGGCCCTTGATAACCACCAATTGGTGGCACAAAATATTTGGCCGTCGAATCATCCGCTCGATTGAAGGCTTTGGAGGACCCCCGTTGAGACCCTGAAACCTGACTCTTGAACGTCAAACTGGGATTCCGTAACACTCGRAGAGCTTTACCTACAAAGAGGATCGACTCCGCCACCTGCAGAGAGATATACTCAGGCAGCATCTCCTGCACCACATCCGTTTAACACGTCAACTAAGGATACATCAACTACGAGCAAATGAATGAAACGCAAATTGCTGGAATAGTTGCCTAGGCAGTGCGTCCGTGAAGTACAAATTCCTCTCCATCTATGCTGRTTGAAAGAGATGACAACCATTGTCTACTAGCTGAGAGARGTACAGCATGCAGACCAGGTTTACACAAAAGCCGGAATGCCAGTCTGCCAATCGAGCTTCCTCTGTTGCCTGATCTCCATCAACTAAGCCTTCAGCAGGCTGCTGTCTGTGCAGACCCCATTCTTGTGAAAACAATGACCCAGTTCCAATACAAACAGAACAACAGATAACAAACCTAACAAAAAGGGATGGCGCTGCTGAATAATACGATCCATTAGCGAATACAACAATAAAGAAAGGGTTTGGGATGAATTCAAATGTACCTCCTCACAAAGAACTCTTGGTGTTGATCTTGTAGTAACCCATATACCATCCAAGTTGATAACTGCCGATACATCACCTGGTGTCCATGCCACAGAAGCCTGCAGACCTCCCCAGGCATCTAAAACTTCGTGAGCATCACCTATCATTCGTTGTATTCAAAAGGAAACGCCATCGAAACTTCTTAAAGCAATTCGTATCATAACGTTCTGAACAACTCTTTACTCCAGCATGCGAGAAGCAATACACAGCTGCGATCCTTTAACGAGAGTATACAGACCGTTGCATACAGGCTTGCAGTTCCGGAATACCACAATGACATTTAGCATGTAGTAGATTCAGCAGTCGCCCTCCCCGTAGCTGCTCTCGCTCCACCTCACGAATAAGAGCATATAATGGTGCTAGCAGAACTTCAAACTGCAACAATTCAATACAAAGTGTTACACRTGGACACCCTAATCCACATCCGTTCTCGAATAATAGATGGATTYGAAAATCGTTTAACTTGATCATGAACTCAAGCATGAACAGATTGGCCAATTGCAGTRCATAATCAGAAGTAGACCTGATGAAGGCCTTGCGTGACGGCAGCAAGCACCGGCACTGGGTCCGCCATGAGAGTTTGCTCTACTTGCAGCACAGCTGACCTGTAAACAGCAAGCACCTCTGCGATGCCATTTGCAAGAGCTCTACAGTATACACTTTGTTGCACACCTGTTTTCTCTTTCAAATTTATCCAGCTGAGGTTCCGGCATTTCCCACAAAAATTGTCCAACTCCTTATAGTAGAAGCCCAGGTGAAGAAGCCGGTTCAGTACTTGCCTGCACGATTCAAAAAGTCACAGTAAGACTCTATGAACTCAACTTCAGTGTGATGAACAGAGACGAGAGCAGGTTCGAGCTCTTACTCCAGCAGCCTAAGTAAAACTATTGCATAGTATTAAGACCACTTTAAATTGAACAAGTCCAAGCAACAAGCTTAAGGTAACAAGCATAAAATTTGAAYCAACATCTAAGGGGATAAGAAGCTTAAGATAATCCATTGCCTTTGTGACATATGTGTCCAATCCATTTCAAACKGTGTACTCTCATATAATTTTAGCGTGCCACATAGGAGCAACTATTCATGCTCACTCCTGTGACTTGGAGTGTAAAGTGAATTGGACAARACGAACATTGAACAAAASGAGGAAAAGCACAAAAAATAAAAYTTTGCGCCAATCAATGGATAGAATTTCTGTGGTTATCTCMAGCTTGTAGCATCGAACTGTGCAATCTACAGTGATCCTAAGTCTTCTCTCACTTCTGACTTTGGCGTGAAACTGGTTGCATGACAGAACTTTGGTCATCACACAATAGGGCAGTTCCGACTACTCACGCTTCTTTCCTGTGGAATGAAATTGGAAAAATAAATTCAATCACGATAGAGACCTATCATATTTAGGACTTCACAAGCGTGTTGAGGCAACTCCCCAAGAATGTTATGAAAGTAGCAAACGGCTAGTATCTCGCCTTGTGGAACCGTTCCAATGTCGATAAGTGAATACCAGAAAAACTACAATTGTCACATCTAACCAAAGTGCCACGAATTCCATCGCTGATCCAATGGCAATTCCTCACACTTCATCAGCCCCTATACCTCACCATTAATCATTATTAAAAAAATCATATCTACTTTCCCGCCCTCCCGATAGTTGTTCTCTTGCAAAATTAAAAAAATCATTATATGGCACATCAAGGTTGAATGGTGAAAATGACTTATTAGTTCCAAATTGGTTTTCACACCTTAAGTTAGGCTATTTGTTTGTTTTGTTTTATTTGTTATGTTGAGAACTGTGGGATTGTGCATCCTCCAATTGCATTGTTGGTACCATTGAAAATTCCTTAGCCAAGTGGGATGCACAAGCTTTGTTTTGTGGTGATTCAACTCATAGAAGAAAAGATATTGAATTTCAAAGTTTTCATGAATTTAAAATTTAATAAAGTACTTTTACTTTACTTTTATTATATTATGACAACAACACAGGGCACACTAGTCCTTGGGATGTCTAGTTGCAAACAATTGATTGCATCCATGAAGTCTAAACCTAAAACAAAACCACTAAAATACGAAACTAAATGTTACAGGTGATTGAAAAGTATTATCCTAAATCTTGGAGAATAAGCACATGTTGATGTATTTATTCATGTACAATACAACTCAATGGTTATTCTAAGATCTTAGAAAATTGATACATATCCATTGATGCACAACTCAACACACAATCAAGGAAAGTAGGATAAATTTGAGATATGTTATATAATTATATAGTTAGGAACATGGTTTCTTCAAATTTTGTGATGAAGTAATATAGGATAAAATTGAAATGTCTTACATAATACTATGCTTATGGAATAGAAATTTTATCAAGGTTATGGAATTCCATGGTGATATTTCTTCGGAATACATCAATAACCCAATTTAGTGTGCATTAACATACTATTCATTTTCTTAATTCCTATAGGATGAAGATTTTGGTTTTGGTCAAAAAATTCAAAATTATCATATACAAAACTATTCAACCAAAACTTTATTTCTTTTTGCATATCTAATTGTAGGATCTTGTACTAGACTAAGACGACAATGTATAGAAGGAATATTATAAACTTTGACCGCGTAGATTGCAAGATATTTACATATAAAGTAATGAAAACAAATTCTTTTGTACCTTTTGTGACTAGATTTTTTGACGTTGAATCTTTTTAGCTTAAAGTTTTTGTACTACAAATTTTGAATTTAAAAAAAAAAATTCATTGAAGAATCAAGTTGAAAGTGAGGACAAAAATTTATAAAAAAATTACTTAATCTCTTTTATTCAAAAAATGGTTACGTCAAAGACTAGAAGTAGGTGCAAGACAAAAGGGAAGACTAGATCTTTAATTGTTCTAAGATAGAACTGAAACACACGAATTGCAATAGCGAGATTGTTCTAGCAAAAAAACTAAACCATGAGAAACCTTTCTTTTAGGAAATTGTGACGATTGAGTTCAAAAATTTATCCTATAAGTTATTTTTTTGGTATTGCTCAACAATTTACTTTTTGAGCTTAATGTGGCATAATGTTTTCTCCTAGGAACCAATTGGGATAAATATTATCATAGGAACTCATAGGAACCTCCTTGAACCTTGGAGTGTCTCTCAAAAAGAGACTTGGTCTTTTAGGAGTCAAATAGTTTTTTGTGTTTGAAAATGTTCCCCTAAATAGAATAAAGATTGAAAAATGGTCACAAGAGTTATTSAAAAGAATATTAACAACCTCAACATCTAATCAAGTGGCTTTTCTTAAACAATCTCTAATACAACTTTGATTCTTCACAAGGTCTATATATAATATCCAAATGATGCATTCTTTAGTGCATTGGAATTGAATCATTTTTTTTTTTCCAAATATATTGAAACATAAATAAAAATTTGACTATGGTTAGTTGATRAAGTGACAATTTTGGATATTCTAGAGTAAAGCAAATTTGGTTATATAATACTAACATCATCTAGAACTATTTAAGCACATGTATGCCAATTTTGGAGAGAAGTTTGAAAACAACATCCATTTTCAACAACAMACACTAATTAACCCCAAAGCACTTTAACATCCAAAATTTGAATGATGATCAAAGAGGTTCCAAGGGATTTATTGACTACAAACTTCCCATTCATCCAATCTTATGCTTGACTTTTTTTAAAACCACACATTCTATATGACAAATTTGAAGAAATTGAGGCAAAAAATATATAATTATAAAGATATTAGCAAAAATATGTAAGAATTCAAGAAAGGATTCAAGCACTAATGGGTGAAAGGCATAAATATTTGATAACTTCTTGAACGTCGATACGCCACAAAAACATATATTTCATTGTTAAATTCTATTCAGTGTTTCGAGACTTCGTCAATGCATTGTGCATATTTGTAAAACCTCTTTGAACACCGCTTTTGTACTGTATAGATTGTGCAAGACACCCCAAACACTGAATAATTTTGCCGACATCAAACCATTGCTAGTGAACAAAGATGATGAACCTACAAGGCAGACAGTGATTGATTAAGGTGGGTACACCCAAAAGCGCAGCTAACCTGAGGGCCGGTTTAAACTACGGTCAAGAAGTGCACCGGTCAAGAATTTTAGGAAAATGGAGCAACATGATTGGAGCAAATCTTGTTTTTGACTGGAGAGAATTTACACTATGGCCAATTCTTGTCCGGTAGAGAACCTCAAGCATGGATGAAAAAATGACATGGCATCCTAGGTGGCAACACTTTTAGTAAGAGTTCTTGACCGGAGGTCTGGTTTCTTGGCCGACCTCAACCCCCCGGACAAGAAACTGGGCTTGTGGTCAAGAACTACTTTTCTTAAAATATAGTTTTTCCCGTGCAAATCGCAATGCCGTTGCAACTTTCAGCTTGTTAGATATTCAAGAATTTCAAGCAATTCCTCTCTCTCTCGCGGCATAGCTCTTCACAAATCCTCAAGTCTTCGAAGTGATCTTAGTGAGTTCAAAACTTTGTGAGCATTTCTAATTAGTTTTGTCTTTGGAAGAAAGTAGGTGTTTTGAACCTCTGTAAACTTCGGCGTCTTGTATCTTTTTCATGCAAAGTCCAAATGCTAAGAAACTTGTGCTCAAAGTTGAGTAATTTTGTCTAGTTGTTGTGGTACAAATTTCATAGACATTGAGCAAGAATAGAGAGACTGATTGGTGTTTGAGTACAAGGAGGTTCAGTGCAAAGGGTGGTGAAGGTAACCTCAAGGGTTTTGAACTTCGGCGTCTTGTACCTTTTTCATGCAAAGTCCAAATGCTACGAAACTTGTGCTCAAAGTTGCGCAATTTTGTCTAATTGTTGTGGTACAAATTTCATAGACATTGAGAAAAAATTGAGTGACTGATTAATGTTTGAATACAAGGAGGTTCAGTGAAAAGGGAGGTGAAAGTAACCTCAAGGATTTTGAACTTCGGCGTCTTGTATCTTTTTTATGCAAAGTCCAAATGCTAAGAGACTTGTGCTCAAAGTTGAGTAATTTTGTCTAGTTGTTGTGGTACAAATTTTATAGACATTGAGCAAGAATAAAGTGGAAAATTTGAAAGGAAGATTGAGAAGAAGATATGAACTATATAGTATTATGCACTAGCTTTTTACACAATGAATATGGGATATGTCTTTATCTTCTTTAGAGAACTATGACTATGTTTTCAAAACATGAAATCTCTTAGACTTGAACCTCTTAGTACAAAAACACCAATCAGTCACTCTATTCTTGTTCAATGTCTATGAAATTTGAACCACAACAACTACACAAAATTGCACAACTTTGAGCACAAGTCTCAAAGAATTTGGACTTTGCATGAAAAAGATACAAGACGCCAAAGTTCAAAGACCTTGAGGTTACCTTCACCTCCCTTCCATTGAACCTCCTCGTACTCAAACACCAATCAGTCATCCGATTCTTGCTCAATATGTATGAAATTTGAACCACAAAAAATAGACAAAATTTCAGAACTTTGAACGCAAGTCTCATAGCATTTGGACCTTCCATAAAAAACATACAAGACGCCAAAGTTCAAAGACTTTGAGGTTACCTTCATTTCCCCTTCCACCAAACCTCTTTGTACAAAAATATCAATCAGTCACTCTATTCTTCCTCAATGTCTATGAAATTTGAAACACAACAACTAAACAAACTTAATCATAAGGACATGCAAAACATCAAAGTTTATCATAATTCAACAATGCCTATTTATTTTCAAAAAATAAACTGACTATTAATGCATACAAATTTCGAGATTCTCCAAAACCACTTGAAAAAAATATGACCTTGTAAAAAATAGGGCAATGCATAAAAAATACCTCTCCCAAGAGTACAAATTGTTACATAAAAAATTCAAACATTGGAATTTCTTGACCGCCTTCAATTTTCTTGAAGGTGAAGTTCACCGGTGGACTTCATTTAATGAAGTTGGCCGAAAGACTTCTTCGGATGGTGTTTAGACTACCTACGGTCAAGACTTCTTCACATATTATTTTATCATTTTTTCTTTTTGTCCAACATTCCACCAGTTGCTTCAAATAGTCATGTCTTGGCCAAGACTTCTTGACCAACCGGTGCACTTCTTGACCATAGTCTAAACCGGCCCTTAAAGCGCCATCTACAGTCCATGTACATTTCCAAAATTAGTCATGTACAATCTTTGACCCTTAATAACTTTTGCATATTGTATCCAAATGGCATGTTCTTTGGTGCATTAGAACCTCCTTTCACTTGCCAACAAGATAGTATGAAATTCTGAACAAGACAACATGAAATTCTGAACAGTCTACTAATAGTAACTAGACACACTACCAATTTGTGGTGCTTTTGGGTGTACCCACATTAATCATAAGAGATTCTTTTATATGGAGCCCCATATTTGTTCAATTAAATACAAATTTCAAACTGCCAAAAATCAAGGCAGTCATCCATAATCCACAGATATAAGGATCTGGGCTACGATTCAAACCTACGATCCAAACCTATGTCACCGTAATTGCGGTCATTCTTGTGAAACAGGAACTCTACTCTTCACACCCAGATAGCAAAGGCTGTAAGAATTCCAGTGAGAGCAGGTAAAGATAGGGAAGTTCAATTTCAGAGCACACGCAAATTCAAGCGCCAAGGTGTTCAATTSAWTAAAAGCCTGGCTACTTAAAATTGTTTGTAATCCATGTAYGTGTTTCATGAAATTGAGAAGTAAACATCACAGTATACAAGATTCTTTCAACGCCAAATGCCACTGGATCGATCTCTTGCCAATGAGATTGCATGATATTTCATCCTTTTCCACCTTATGGTATAGCTAGATACATCTGCCGTCTCTGTGAACTTAGAATGCGCCCTATCCAAAGAGAAGGCAGATGTATACAGCTATGCCATGACGTGTTACCGAATGTACAGTACAACGTGACATGAATTAACTAACACTCGGTGGACCCTCAAAATTAATCCTCAAACTCTCAAAACTCTCAAACCCTCAAATCGTTAAACTCTCAAACCCTTAAATCGTTAAGACTCGAGCGTAGCGCTCCAGATAGCGCGCGCAGCCAAGTTCGTATCAAAGCACCCATCAATCAATCATCCGTCCACTGCTCGGGATTTCGATCGTACTTGAAGTCCTGCCGGACTCAACAAACAAACAAACAAACAAACAAAGCCTTCTGTTAGTGAAAACTGCCGAAATGATAGAAAAATTGATGTAAATCTATCCAAAATTGCGCAGCGCGGACGACTCACACACACACGTGATGCAAAACTCCAGTACCACTCTGTGAACACCCGTACATCGATCAAAGAGTCGTCATACTCTTGATTCAAAGTCCATTTTAACAGCAATAAATAGTTTTGGTCACATAGCACATCTATTAACCTGCAGAACCAAAATTCTCCAGGGACTTTGTTGGAGGCCAAATGACAATCAATGACGTTTCTTCTTCTAATGAAATCAACCTAAAACTGTTGATATGAACTGAAGAATGGTTGTACGAAGAACACAAATTTCAAACAGACAACACATGTACGAAGAAGGCATATTGCAATCTGATGGGTACCACGTACTACTGGAGGAGAAATAGACAGTTCGAAAGCTAGCTCCACCAGATCACCACCAACCTCCATTGAATGTCTGCAGTCTGCAATGAAAGTGGGGGAGAGAGAATTTATATATGGGGTTTACATTTTAATTTTACTTCTTCTTTTCGTGTTTTCTTCATGTTTTCTTTATTGTTTGCAGTCGTTACTTCCAAGAGGACTTTTAGCAATTTGAGGTCCCTAAAAACACGGGTTCAAGGATGACCAAGTGACTGTGACAAGGCTTAGCTTTATGATTGGGAGACCTGCAGCAGATGGGGCTACTTTTAAGCTCTAGAGGAGAATAGTAAGTTGAATTGGTAAAGCTTTAGAAAATTTCAACCCGATTAGTGTGGTTAGATGGGAGCCTGGGGATTCTTTGCTGCTTGATTGGCCTTATCCTTAAGACCAGACGGAGAATTTTGAGAGATATTATCGTTGCCAAAAAAACATTATTTAAAGAAAAWGTAGAAAGACCAAACGTGAGGGCCAGATTCGGCAAGAGACGGAGTGACTTCGTATTACTTTACTTCACTTTTCTCTCCATAATATTTCTCTCCATTTCTCTCCGTTCTCCATCCTAGAAAGGGGTCACATTCTCTCCATTCCTCTCCATTTCTCTCCTCTTTTCACTCCATACCTTCTCTCTACATACCTTCGCACCCCATACCTTCGCATTCTTCATAGAAGTTCCATTCTTCGAGAAGTTGTGACAACCCCTATTCTAAAGCATGCAAACCAACAGCCAATGAATTAATGCAAATGTGGTACAAGAACAACAACACACACAGCATTCAAAACATACATGACCTCGTACAAACTGCAACAACAGAAGGGCTGATTGTTTGCAGTTTAGGTCGATTTTCCTCCAAGAAACCGTAACTCCATGAAGTTCAGTTGCGCAAGTGAAGAGGTGAGAACGTGTCTCGATCGGTGTACGCGCTGAAACCACATGATTTCTACTGTGAACACCCTCCAATTGCGACGAYWCTAGCTGCGTCACTACSTACATTATCCAATACAGACAAATTGCTTGGAGGGATGTCATCAGCAATTGACAAACGTAATACTTGGTATTCCAAGGGTAATACTTGTCCACCTGCAACAGCAATCACCACAATCAATTTGCTTGTACAGGAAAAAATTAGGGTTTTAGGGGCTAGGGTTTTAAATCGACGATTCCATGGCATTGAAAACTCAATACAACTCATGAAAATCTTTCTWAAAATGCAGTTTACTTCCTCCATCTCAAAAGAGACCTCAGAGTGAGCACTTGCTATGGCAGTCAGGATCTCTGCATCCGATCTGGAATTCCAACCCTGCTGCTCATGCAACATGTTGGTCACCCAGATCAGGTAATTGGAATGGAGGAAGAGAGCAAACCAAAACCCTAAAACGCGAAGTGAAATGTGTTAACCAAAACCGCAATTGCGACAGTATAAAAGAAAAGACGAAGCACCRACGCTGCGGGGTAACTGCAGGCGCGACACAAATCAGAGGAAGTTCAAGGATCCGTAAAACAATTCCAACACAAACGGCTAACCTAATTGCAAAATCAAACAGAAACAGGTTAAAGAATTCCTCTCTCATAAGTGGACCGCAGCTTATGAACAACCCCAAATTCTAAAGCAGTGAAGAAAAACAACAATGGTAAGGTAGAAGCACCAGTAACCGAACATTCAAGCAATTTTGGAGCAGATTGTGTGCAGTATGAGGTGGTGGAAATTTGGAGGTTGCAAAATATTCAGAATTTTATTCCCAAAATTGAAATTAGTGTGAATTTTGGGAGCTAGAAAGTACTCATGACCTAGCCAATGTCTAGAGTGTTCCAATTTCGATCATTCAGGAATTACTTTCCTACTCACTACTTCAGGACATGTGTCATAACCTTATTAGTCTCAACCTCAAAAACAACCAAGAAAGCACATTCCAAGCTTTGGTTGGAAACTTGTTCTAGCCTTGATTGGAAATATTGCACCCTTTTAGACTAGTACTAGGCGTGGTTAGTTATTAGCGCTTCTATCTTAGTGCATCTTAACCAAGAAGTGCTTGAAGAATACACCTACATGTATATAGTCGCCCATATTGAAAACCACTTTATATAAGGTGCAATTGTTGTCCACATTTCAAAACCAAAGCAATAAGACTGCTTTAACCTCCAAAATGCCTAAGGCACCAAATCCCAAGAAGTTCAAAATAGGTCTTAAGCATTTAGAAGTTAACTCCTTAATGCCTCAATCCTTGTTTGAATTTTTGTACARTTTTTCTTATATCTTTGAAAAAAAATATCAATTATTACAATTTTGAATAAAGTTAGTTCCCCCCTCCAACAAAAAAATCTTGAATATATCTTTGAACATAAACTATCAATTTTCAAAGTTTTGAAAATAAATATGCCTAAAATTGATCCTAGGCTCTCATATATAGAAGATCTACCTTGTCAACTAGAATCTAGATGAGACAATTCTATAAAGAGGTTACAATTAAGTGTTGTTACTTTTGAATGTGTAGACTTTGTGTGTGTGAAAATGGGACCTCATTGCATGCACTTAAAGTTAGTTGCATCCCCCTCCAAATCTTGAATATAGGATGTTGCCAAATAGCACTTTAATTTCTAGTAAAGTGGGTACTATATGCTCTTAAGAAATGACAAAACATCCCATTAATCCATTAAATGTTGGAGCTATTTTAGGCATGGTGTATTGATGCTTATAAAGTGCTTTTAGTGCACTGACAACACTGATATACAGAGGGCTTGTTTATGAGGTTCAAATGAAGAAGAAGAAGTTGATATTGAAGCCACACCACTTAATTGTATAATTTGAAGCCATGACTATTTTGACATCATTCATGTCCATCATTTGCACTAATTTGTGTTAAAATGGAATTACAACAATGACAAATGCTCAGCTCAATCTAAGCAAAAGTGTATTGATCATAAGATGACAATGTCAATGTGCCCAAAAGAGGCTGTCACCTCCTCGTTTGCATTAGTCCCCCCTCTCTCTCGAAAAAATCAGAGGCCATTGATTTTTTTTTTAAATTAAAAAAAAAAACTTCCTTGCCGTTGATCTTGATACAAATTTTGGGATATAAATATTGGGATATGGTATGCATATGGTATATATACGATATACATATACGGATATAGAAATGGATACAAAAAACAATTAACCCATATCGATTGTCAAACAAATTCATTTTGTAAAATATAAGATTGACAAGGGTACTGGAATTTTTAGATTATTTTTAGATCAAATTATTTTTCATAACTCCCTCCCAAATAAAATGAATTGGAGGGGTTATGAAAAATAATCCAATCTGAAACTTTTTGGTATCACAATGTACCAAAAAGTGGAAGTAACTATCTTCTGGTATAGGTCCCAAGTAGCCCTTTTTTTTGTTTTTGAAAAAGTGTCAGGATGGCGATCACTTAAAATTTGGAGAATCATTTTATTTCTTTGTACATCCATCTTTTGTACCATAAAACACTTTTCAATCAAATTCATACAATTTTTCATCCAAATTTGACAATTTCATCCATATTTTAAATTGGATTGAAACTTTTCTGGCAAAAAAAGTATTTTCACTATGAAATGGTGCTTTTTGGCTCCATTTTGCCCCCCAAAAAGGGCCAATCCCAAGTGCGGAGATAAATACAAATAAGTAGTGTGCTGAAATAAGTAGAATGAATGACAAAGTTACACTGCAATGTATCAACATATCTAGGATTGAGTCATAGTGGAACATCGATGAGCAGGAGCGAGCGGTAATATTCAACACTACCTCTTGGTCACTTAATTTATACAACACCCTCCCTCCTTTTGAAACCTAGATGTGAAAAGAGACGTTACAATAGGCTACAAGATGTCACGGCAGTTTTGGTTGCCAGAGGACTAATTGGTGGTGTTGAGGGAGTTGATGCAGACGTTGTCTATAAAAGAGTTTTAACACGCCTATGGTTATGTATGGAGGTTGAAAGTGAGGATCTAAGGCTAATTTAAGATTAGTAAATTTATGAAATGGCAGGTGCAGGTGGTATTACTAATCCTTTGGCTATTAGTGGAGGTAGTTCTCCAAGGTATAGGTGGGTTTGGGAGTGTCTTGACATGTATCTAATCCTTTCAATGGAGGCTAGTTATAATTCAATGGGGACAAAGGCATTACAAGTGAAGCCAAAAGAAAAAACATAAATTAAAGCTCAAATTGAGGCCAAACAGCAAGGAGTTGGAGACACACACAATGAATTGTAATGGAGATACTTTACAAACTCGAGTGTGTGGTGGAATAATCAAGGGTGAAAGAGAAATGTACAAGTTCCAAATTTTAAGTGCAAAACCATCAAGAAAGCTCTTTGGGTGGACACTTGGAATACTCCATGGTAGGTGAAAACATTTGGGTAGGGAAATAGAAGTCTAGTGACTAGGAAACGGTTGGCAATGGGTAAATCCTAGTTTGAGAGCGTACTACAAAATAACAGTTTTGGTGTTTTCAGTCACTCTGGACGTATTAGTTCGGACATTTTTTTGTCAATATGGATATTTTCTATCATTATGGACATTTTTTGTCGATTTGGACATTGTTTTCTTGTAGTGGTGGTTTGAAGTTAGAATGAAAAGAGGAACTGGTTTAGTAATAAAATCTTCTTTTTGAGTTAGGTGGGAACAAAATTGATTGTAATGTCACCATTTTTGACTTTCTCCCAAATAAAATGGTCTTGTATATTGATAAGCCGAATAAGAGAATGTAGAACAAGATTGTGGGCTAAATGGATGCAAGATTGGTTGTCATTGAATATTGGGTGGGGTGGTTGGAGGATTCTTCAAGTTCTTATAGCAATTGTCGGAGGTAGACAATATTTTTAGCAACTTCACTAGGAACACGGTATTTTGCTTCGGTTGTTGACGGGGGCATAGTAGGTTGTAACTTGCTTGTCTACGATATACTTGAATTTTCTAGCTTGTGTATGATGCCAGAGGTTGAACGTCAGGTGTCAAAAATCACAACCCCAATCAGCGTCATCCAAGGTTTGCAAATGGCTTGGATTGACCATCGAAAAAAATATGCCATAGTCTGCACTGTCTTGAAGATCCCGTTGAATATGTTTGGCTATTTGGTAGTGAGTTTGTTTTTGTGGTCCATATAATAACTAACATTACTCATTGCATAACTAACATCTAGTCAAGTATTGGTCGCGTAGAGCAAGCGTCCTACCAGTGCTCAATAAGTGTGGATTAGTTAGTGGAGTGCCAATATCTTTGCAAACCACATTTTTTGGATCCATGGAATGTTTGACTAAGTTGCAGTTTTGCATTCCGAAGCGTTGAAGTAATTGTGAAACATAATAAAATTGGTGAATGAAGATTCCTGAGCTACGACCTCAATGCCCAAATAATTGGTAACAATTCCAATATTCATCATTTTGAATTCTTTGCGCAAGGCTGTTTTAAGAGAAGAGATGTTGTCAAAGTCATTATTAGTAATAAGATGATCATCCTCATATACGAGAGTAATAGTTATTTTTCCATTTCAATGAGTGAACTATAAGTTGGAATTAGAGTTGTTGTGGATAAGCCCTTGATATGTCATCCATTTGTCAATAGTTGAGTACTAAGCTTTGGGGGATTGGTAAAGGCCATATAACATTCTTTTGATTCTGCATACCTTCATAGGATTCCAAGCCTCAAGAAATCTATCAAGGATTTCCATGAAAATATTGCCCTCAATGATATTGTTTAAAAAAGCCATAATAATAGCTATGTGGTGAAGTGGCCAATCATATTTTGCAACAAGCGTATCGTGGACGAGCGCACAATTGGTGCAAAGAGTTCGTTATAATCTACACCTTATTGTTGCCGGAATCCTCTAGCGACAACTCTAGCTTTTGGTCTCTCTTCATCTAATGGGCTCTTCATGAGTTTGTAAATCCATTTAGTTGTCATTGGCTTCATATCAGGTGTCCTATCTACAATCTCCCAAGTTTCATTTTTTTCTATGGTATGGATTTCTTTATCCATTGCGGCTTGCCATTTAGCATTTGATCGTGCCTCAAAGAACGTGAGAGGTTTTCTCAATCAAGGAGCTCAATAATGAAAGTCAAGTAGTAGATTAAGTAGACATGATATCCATTACAACTTCTAGGTGGGTATTAGAGGTTATAGGAGGTTGACAAATAGAGGAAAGTGAATCATCAAGTTGGAAACTATATAAGATTCTATCTGGTGCAATGTAAACTAATTTGGGCTATCAAGAGTAAGGCAGAGAGTTAGGCGTAACTCAGATAAGTTCATTAGTGATAGATGGGTCTAAATCAAAGCCTAGAAAATCGGGCAGTGCTACCTATAAAGGTTGTGAGATTTAAGTTGCGGCTTCAACAACTGAGAATCTAAGGTGGTGAGAATGTCCATATTTGGTCCATAGTCAATAATAATAGAGCCTAATAGAAAAGGGTCTACAAAAGCAGTGTTATCTTTAGCTAAATGTTTGTACCTGCTTTTATACTCATCAAATAATATATCTCTATTAAATTCAAATTTTTCTCATAAGTAGGTCATAAAGTCTATAGACTTCGCTAGCGGTATCGTAGCCTACAAACAGACACCGCTGAATTTTGCTATCTAATTTTGTTTTTGATCTCCTTGAAAATATGAGAGTGTGCCATGCAGACAATTTTTTTGAAATGATCAAGATGAAGTTTCTTATTAGTGTATTTTTCTTTAGGTGCCATCCCTTGGTTAGCTCGTGTTGGACTCCGGTTGATAAGATAATTTGTTGTTGCCACGACTTCACTGCACAAAAAATAGGAATTTATCACTCAATTGATAAACTTTGATCACGTTCAATAATAGTGCAATTTTGCCTTTCCACAATTCCATTTTGTTGCGGTGTGTGCGCTTGGATAAGTTCTCTATAAATACCATTTTGGGCACAAAAGGAATTAATCTTGTGTGCGGTGTACTCAGCGCCTCTATCTATTCGCAATACAACCATTCTATTCTTATTTTTTGTTTTGAATATATATGGTAGCAAATTTTTTGAAGGTTATAAAAGTCTAGTTTTTTTCTTGGAAAATATATGCCCAACTTTTCTYGRAAKAGTCAWCTGTGATAAGAAAGACATACTTGKWTYCAACTAAGGTAGGGGGCAATGGTTCCATGWGATCARAGTKAATTTTTTGTTCTAGTTTCATGGCTCTAGTAGTTGATGCTTTGGAAAAAGAATGTGGCGATGTCTTCTAGATAAACAATTTTGGGCTTTTGGCAAATGTGAGAATTGGCAATTGGAATGGTGGGAAGTCCAAATACACGAGCTTTGTTGGTAAAATGGTATAATCCATGGTAACTTAAATGACCAAACTGTTTATGCCATAATAGGGCAATATCTTTTGAATATATAGTACATCCTTACAGTTGTTGGCCAAACGAATACAACCCGTTCAATAAGTCACAATATCTTAGTGCAGGTATGCAATTGGGATTTGTTTTGTCAAGTATCCAACAACAAATATTTGAGAAGACAACAATATTGCCATTATCAATAACAGAGCCACTAGAAATCAAATTTTTGCATATAGACGGCACAGACTTAACATTCGTAAGTTTTATTTCACCTACGGAGGTTTTCATAGAGGATGTGCCAGTGCCATGTATGGGGTGGGATTTACTACTATCTGTTTTGACCTCTTGGATCCTAATATTTGAAGTACTTGGCTTACAATAGCTACTAGGACCTTCTTTTGATCAAAAGTTGTATGCCTGGTCTGACCACTATCTATATACTAGGGTTTGTAACCTGACCACTAATTGGACAAGGTGGCATCAAAAAGTTCAGCAGAGTCTGCATACATGGGACATTGAGTAGGAGGAATGATATTACTTGATTTTGGATGTCCACAATCATGGGACATTGAATAGGAGGAATGATATTACTTGTTTTTGGTTGTCCACAATCACAAACATATGGCCGATTTTGCCACAGCTGTAACATATGAGTGGAAGATGCGCTCCTTTACCAAGAAATCCACCTTGAAAAAATCTTGGAACTCTTCACAAACGATTGCCTTGTGTTGAGGTCTTTTGTTCAAAAGTTACAACTAGAGCCTATTCGTTGGCGAGTTGAATCACCCTTTGCTCACATCTATGCGATTTGATCAATAACTTGGACGATAGTTGCTAAAAGGTCACAACTACGTTCACATGAATGAATGTTTGGATTGTGCTCTCATAGCTCCTTGGCAGACCATAATCTTGTCTAGAAATATTTTGCCCATGCTGACGAGTAGATTGTGTAGTTCATGCACCTTTTTCAATTAGTCTTTTATTAATAGATCTTTTGCAAGTTTAATAGATTGCAATTGACTCATGACCGTCAAGATCTAGGATTGATCTCTTAAATGATATGCATCTCCTAAAGCAGCCCATGCTAAAGCTCAGTTAGTATGATTAGTGGCGATATCAACCAAATCATCATTAACAGACAAGATAATGGGAGATACTACATTTGCCTTTGTTGATCCTACTTGGGCCGCTCTGAATGTGCCACCAGCCTTGGTGGCCAAAAATACTTTGGAACTAAATTGTGCTTCTATGATTGCCTACTAGTTCTCTCCTCTAAGTATTGTTCGCATCTTCAGACTCCATACATAGTAGTTTTGTAGTCCTACAAACTTGTTTGTATCTCCAACTAAGACATGTTTGTTTTTAGCCATCGTATTGGCTTCTCCAACTTTTGATTCACTCTCTTTCGACTACTAGGAGTAAAACTATATCTAGCAAACTGAGGTAGTGTCATGCTAATACAAATCAATATGCTTTGTCGATTCATGTATCATGATGTACTTTCCTTACGTACTATATTCTCTCTCATGTAACTAGTAGATCTTACAACTCGAGCTCTTATATCATATTAAAATGGAACTACAACTATAACAGATGTTGATTTTGATCTAAGCAAAATTGCATTGATCATAAGATGATGGTATAAGTGCCAAGCAGGGAGATAACTACAATAGTAGTGTGCTAAAATAAACAAAATGAATGAAAGAGTTACACTACAATGTATCAACATAAACTGTAGGGTTGAGTCAAGTGGAACATCAATGAATAAGAGTGAGCACTAATAGTCACCAATTTGGTGCCTTTTTGTTCTTAAAAAGTTTCATTTTTTGTGAGTTTTATGATCTTCCAATTCAAATCCGTTGATTTAATTTGATTATGTTCTACACACCACCATTTTTGTTTGTTGATTGATCCATTATTAGGTTGGATTTTTGCCTTAAAGTGGACTTCAAATATAAATCATAGAAAGAAGGATATTACTGAATTTGGATTCACTAGAAGAAAACTATGATTAACTTGTCAAAAATTGCGTTGAACTTATCGAAATTGCGTTCTACTTGACAAAAATTGCGTTTAATTCAACATGAAAGTGTGGGCTGGATTTTGTTGAGTTCTCCTTTTATAACGCAAAATTTTGCGTTTCAGCATTTCAACACAGAATTTGACAAGTGAAACGCAAAATTTTATGTTAGAATGCAAAATTTTGTATTACAAAAGGAGATTTCAACAAAATCCAACGTACAGTTTTATGTTCAATAAAATGGAGTTTTTGACAAGTTCAACGCAATTTTCTTCTAGTGATTTTTTTGCCTAAAAGTAGATTCAAAATTTATAATTTTGGGTGGAATTAAAATATCGTACAATTCATTTTGCATGGATGAAGTGATGAATATACAAAATCATCTAAAAAAAATTCAATTTTTTTATTGAATAGGTTCATTATTCATTTCTATGAGCTAGAATAATGAGTAATTGATCATTTAAGATATTTTAGACCAAATAGTGAGGAACAAAAATTGGCGGAAATATTTACCATGTGAGAAGATAGGAAAATAGAAAAAAAAATTAGAATTTTATTCCCAAAATTGAAATTATTGTGAATTTTGGGAGCCAAAAAGTACTCTTGACTAGTAATCAATGTCTAGAATCTTCCAATTCCAATCATTCAAGAATTACTTTTCCGCTCACTACTTTTTACTTTCTTGCTCACTACTTCAAGACATGTGTCTTAACCTTATTAATCCAAATCTTGAAAAAGACAAAAAAAAATGCCAATCTTGAATTCTAGGCTAAAGTTGGAAATATGCACCCTACGGGTTGGGTTTTGGACGTGGTTGGCAATTGATGCCTCTACCTTAGTATCCTTGAAAGTCATTTGTTGAACTCAAAATGTTAAGATTTTGGCTTCAAGCCTTTACTTTGAAACTTTACAAAAAATTCTCAAAAATTCTCAAAAATTCTCAATTCTTATTATGAAAATTTATGATTTTGATTTGTCTAGAAAAAATACACTCTAATTACAATTACATCAGTGTTTTTTTTTCATTTTCCAAGAAGTGGCGAAGTGGTGATATTAAATGTATGAAATCAATCGTCAACTCAATCGAATTCGCTGAGTTTCCGATCTCACGAACAAAGTTGTCTCACTTTCGATCACTCTGCAGAAAACCCACAAGATTTCGGGATTCACCATAGCGCGGAGGCCGCACTCTCTTGCAGCGATGGCGAAGCAGGTGCTCCGCGTAGACGTGACCTCCGACACGATCTGCCCCTGGTGCTTCATCGGCAAGAAGCACTTGGAGCAAGCGATAGCCTCCACCAACGACCGCTACACGGTTGAAGTCAAATGGCACCCCTTCTTCTTGAACCCCGATGCGCCTACCGAAGGCGTGAACAAAATAGACTATTACAAGTCCAAGTTCGGTTCCGGCAGGATGCAGATGATCCTCGACCGCGTGGGCGGCGCCTTCGCTAATCTCGGCTACAAATATTCCATGGGAGGCAAGACGGGGAGCACGTTGGACAGTCACCGGTTGATCGAGCTCGCGGGGAAGCAAGGATTTGAGAAGCAAAATGCCGTCGTGGAGGAGATTTTTTTGAATTTCTTTACGCAGGAGAAGTATATCGGGGATCGTGAGGTTTTGGTGGCGGCCGCGGAGAAAGCGGGAGTAGAAGGAGCTAGGGGATTTTTGGAGGATCGGGAAGCGGGGTTGAAGGAGGTGCTGGATGCAGAGAGGAAGTTCCGGAGGGGCGTGTCGGGAGTGCCGCATTTTGTTATCGACGGACGGTATGAAATTTCAGGGGCGCAGCCTCCCGAGGCTTTTCTTGAGGCGTTTGAAGTCGCCGCGAAGAGACAGGAAGCGGCCGCTGCTGCGACGCCGAACGGCGTGTGTACGAAAGACGGATGTGCTTGAGGGAGTAGTGCAATTGCGCTTCAGGTCTCATGTCTGGCTAAAAGGCTTCGTGTCCATAGCTTAGGGTTTAGGGTTAGACAGTTTTCTGGTTCTGATAAACTTGTAAATTTGGGTTCAATTCTTTTTGAGTCGGTAAGAAGAATTTAGACTGAAGGGCCATTCTTCGAYTCACTCAGCAATGTGTTAAGTGTGCCATACTTTAATTACAAATGTCCTATTGTTTTTATTTCTGTGTGTGAAGGGCTCGACTCACTGGATAGTGTGAGAATATAAATGTGTATTCGAACTTGATGACGGTTTCATGTCCATTGCTTAGGGTTTAGGGTTTGAGAGTTTTCAGGTTTTGATGAACATAATAATTTGGGAAACTCAAGAGTTCAATTTCTTTCGGTCGTTGAGAAGTTTAGACTGAAGGGTCATTCTTCGACTCACTCTCCAATGAGTCCAAGTGTGTCATACTTGGCTACTTACAAAACTCCCTATTGTTATTTTTTTTCATGTTTGAAGTGCTACAGACCAGGATGGTGTGAGATTGTAACTGTGTATTTGAACTTGATGAGGGTTCCTGTCGATTGCTTAGGCTTTAGGGTTTGAGAATTTTCAGTTTCTGATGAACATGTAAATTTGGGAAATTGAGAGTTCAATTCTTTCTTGTCGTTAAGATGCAGTTTAAACTGAAGGTCCATTCTTCGACTTGCTTACCAATGAGTCAAGTGTGCCATACTTGGTTACTTACGAAAGCCCTATTGCTATCATCTTAATGTATGAAGTCTTATAGACTCACTGGATGGTGTGAGTGTAAATATGCCTTGAGCTCGTTGAGAGTCTGCAGCTTCATTTTTGTGTCGGTGGCTGCAATTGCTAATTGCATCGGGCATGGGGGACTTGGAGTCGAATCTTTGAAAAGGGTTTTGTATTTTCGGGAGAAGATTGTTTGCCTGGTTAGCTTGGTTTGCATTCCAGAAATGAACCTTCTTTGCAATTCAGTTGTGATCATCGTTTTGGGATGAGCATGTTGTGGGACAGGATGGTTTTCTGAGAATTTGAGGAACTATGTAGTTTAGGTAGCTCAATTGCAGAGCTTGGTTGTGGAAAATGGTACATTCCAAGCGGGCACAAGTGGACATGGATTCATTTCTACGTAGCATACTGTCTTAATGAGTATGAGATCTGGAATTGATTTTATGGTCATGAGGAGATTTTGGGAAGCTAATTGTCCAAATAGAAACTAAAGATAGGATAGTGGTTATGGCTTAAAACATACCGTAGTTCTTCTCAAACAGTTGCTATGCCACCTGTAGATTTTTAGGTCGCTTTGAGTAACTTATAGGGCACATTTCATAACCCAAGTCATAGCAAATGCAAAATATGCTGCAATGTATAATAGCGTAGGCCAGACCACTGTATCGTTTCCTGGAAATCTATTGCTGTGGACAGATTCTTCAAGGGGAAATGTCAAGCTTTCCTATCTACCCCATCATTGAGCATTACTGAATTGCCATAGCCTTGATTAAGGTGGGTACCCCCCAAAACCGCCACTTTTTGCTAATGTGTATAGTAAGTTACTATTATTAAACTCATCAAATGTTCACATTTTCTGATTGACAAGTGAACAAAAGTTCTCTCACCAAAGAATGTGACATTTGGATCCCGTATGCAAAAGTTATGAAGGGTCAAGGGATTTTTTGGTAGGTGTTCTATAATCTTTTCTTTCACATAGGTACATATTGATTTTGGAGATGTACACAAAATGATGATGGCAATTTTGGGTTAGTGGCACACTTGGGGTACTCGAAAGAAAGCATATGTAATTTCTTCATAGTTATTCAAAATTCTTCCTCCAAACAAAAACCTTTTGATCTAGTTCCTAATTGTAGTTAGCACCCCATCATCAGTAGTCTTGTGGTTTATTGTGCTATCTAGATGGGTGAAAAAACGGAAACTGCATATACTACCTCAATCCCACTAAAAGCTTCTTAATTAGGCTAATCTATAATCTTCGCAAGGAAGAATTTGTGGAGCTTTTAGTGGGACTGAAGGGAGTGTTTTCTTTCAAATACTAAACATTGTGCATACACGGTATCAACGAACCATACATGCACCCATTATGTACATTTTTTATACAACTACAGTGGGTCATGTAAAGTATGCAAATGACTATGAGAAGACCAAGCCAGTAGTCAACAATTTATCATGTGGGTCTTCTCGTGGTCAATTTCCCAAGTCTACATACATGGCCCATATTTCAACTAAGTTGATGCAATTCAATTCAATAAGAACCGGTTGTGTTTGTGTCTATGGCAGAGGCATAACATTCAGTAGCAAGCATGGTCTCTACAGTGATGGTGTAGAATATTCCACATCCAACATCCTCTGCATCCTCTACATGTTCAATTAGCTACCGATGAAGCCTATTAAGTGTGGTATATTCCACACCATCTACCCTAAGGGCCACTTCACACTACGGCACAAGATCGAGAGTTCGTCGATTTCAGCCAATCAAATTCCAGAAACCCATGACTTTGGCCTCTCGACCCTTCACACTACGCGGCACAGTCCAAAGTCCGTCGCCCTCAAAACTGCCTACATGGCAGCCAAATGTCTACATGGCAACGGAGTTCGACGGACTCTCAATCAAAGTTTGGGTCGGCCAAAAATGGCGACCCAAACTCTGATCGAGAGTCCGTCGAATTTCCAAGAAAAAAAAATAGAAATTTTGTGATTTTGTGATTTTGTTAGACGCCAATGAGGTTTGAACCCTAGTCTCTTCTCCAAAAAGCCATGAGTCTTAGCATTCAATGTACCTACTTCCCTTCAATGTCTAATCCCACCTTTTTATTCCATTTATGTTCATTCATATTCCTTGTTCAATGGTGAGGGCATGTGCTGTAATTTTTTTTCCAAGGTCATTTTTGACTCCTTTCTCATGTTTTTTTAACCTACCGCTTGAAAAAATTGTCACATGAGTAACAATTCACACAAAATTCAGAAATTGGATGGATTTTAATATGGAGAGGAAGGATATAAATCAAAAAAATGGAGTAGGTTTGGACTTTGGGCTTGGACTTTGGCTTTTGGAGGCTTCACACTATGGCCGGCCGAAGGCTATAATTCCTAGTTTTTATGGCCTATTTATTGCTTATTTCCTTGGACTCTCGCCAAAGTTTGGCCACTCAATCCCACGGCCTCTTGACTTGGACGGCCATAGTGTGAAGCGGCCCTAAGCCAAGGCAGTGCCATAGCACACTATTGAATGTTATGAGGATTATACTCATAAAATCCAACGTTTTATTGAATTTTTTGAGAATTTCCATGCCGGAGGTAAAAGTCTTCAATTGGATGACAATTGATATGTGGAGAATTGGGGGTCCATCTCCACTTCACCAAATTGACTATCCACTATCCGCTCAAAAGATGGCTCCCCATCTTAACATACCCCCCCTCCGGCATTTACTGACAACCGTGGATCCGATTTTAAACAAAAACTAAAACCTTCCAATTGTTGGATCAAAATTAAAAATAACCCCCCCAAACCCAAGCTCCCGGTCGTCCCAGCCATATATGTATACTGAATATGTATACAAAATATGGGTACAAAATATATATACTAAATATGTATATGAATGGCAAATTTTGTTAAAATGGCGATATTTTGTTATTTTGGCGTTTTTTACAGTTTAGACCGCGCGGTCTGAACTCTAAACCTGTCGTAAATTTTTGGAATCTATACCTGTCTTAGATTTTTGAAATCTATACCTGTCCTAGATGTTTCAAACCGCACGGTCTGAAATCTAAATACATCATAGATTTTTTACATCTCCAAATGTCGTAGATGACTCAAAATCTATACTCGTCCTACATTTCACTTAAGTAGTTCAAACTACAGGGTTGAAAATGGCACATGGAATACCGCCACTTTAATGAAATTTGCCATACGGGTAAAATCCCATATTGATTGTCCATCCTATTACCTTCTGAAGATTATAAGAGGTGGAAGGGGGGACACAAATTTAAAAAATTTAATTTTAATTTTTAAAATTTTAAAACTTTAAAAAATTAGTTTGTTTGTTTGTTTGGGGGTTGGGTTGAGTTAATAATTTTAAAAAAAAAAATTCTTTTGGATGGATAGTGAGGCATGACTACTATCCACCCAAAAGACAGCACTTCACGAGCTTGACTTTCAACTGAATGTCAGAAACTCCAGCAGTTTATTGCTCCATGATCCGTGTCATCTAATTAAATTATTTGAATCCTACCTTATCTGAAGCTGATTCGGTTTGAACAAGTGTGCTCTAGTCTGTGCCGTTGTCATAGTCAAAATAAAATTAAAAGTTTTATTTTTTATTTTTTTATTCATAATTTTTTTGAAATTCAATAACTTCCACACCGTAGGTCAGAACACTACGAAACAAAGCCCATGCACCTCTCCTCGCCGAGGGCTTTCCGACGGTACCAAGAACGCGTCTAGGGATACATGGTCCGGGAGATCTCAATGTAACAAATAAACAAAATAAAACAAACGAACATCCTGACTAAAGGTATGGATATGGTAGAACCACCCATTGCCAACCAAGGATCCATATCCAACCTATAAGCATAGTTATTTTTAACCAAGGTTGGAACAGATTTCCAACCAAAGCTTGGAATGCATTTTTTTACTCCTTTTCTAGATTAGAACTTATAAGTTGATGACACATGTCCTAAAGTAGTGAGTGGAAAAATAGTTCTTGAATGGTCAAAATTAGAAGACTCTATATATTTGTAATAGGGTTCAAGCCAATTTTTCGCTTCCAAAACTCATAATAATTTGAGTTCATGGAATAAAAAGAATGAAAAATTAACAATCTCTGTGATTTCTGTCTTTCTACCCGGCAATGGCACAAGACACACTAAGCGGTAGAACCACCCATTGCCAACTAGTGATCCACACTCAACATGTAGGTGTAGTTATTTCCAACCAAAGCTTGGAATGTGTTTTATACTCTTTTTCTAGATTGGGACTAAGAAGTTAATGACACACGTCCCAAAGTAGTCGACAAGAAAGTAGTTAGTCTTGAATGGTTGGAATTAGAAAACTCTATATATTGGTAATGGTTTTAGGCCATCTTTTGGCTTCCAAAACTCATAGTAACTTGAATTCAAGAAAAAAAACACTAAAAATTTGACAATCTCTCTAATTTCTATCTTCCTATATGCCAAAATTATTACATTGCCTTATACTGCTCTAGAACATGTACGTACAGTTAGGCTTAATCCCTAAACGCCCTGGAGGACTAATAAAAATTGTCCTCACAATCTAAAAGTCTAATTCAAAGTGATGTAACTTTTGCATCCAATGTTCAAATTTAATGAAACTTATTGGAAAATCTACGCTCTTTCTTCTAGTTTTTGTGGTAAAAATTTGAGGTCAATCCAAGGTGTACAGATATTTTGGGAGCCAATCAAAGTTCACAGGTTCAATTTGAATTCACCAAAGTACATTTGATGGCTGCAACTTTGGGGCCGTGTATCTCCTTCATCAAATGTTTGTTTTCAATCAACTTTTGGGGGTTATATTACCCTTGAAGTCTAGTTATTGTTGAAATTTTTTATATCAATCCAAGTTGTTTTGAATGTTTGGGAGCAATTTGAAGTTCAAATCTTGAAAGTTTTGGATTATAGTGAATTTTGGAGGCTTATATCTTCTTCATATAGTGTGTGTTTTTAATAATTTTTGTTGTACAAGTTGCACATTCTAGTCTAGATCTTATGGCTAAAATTTAATATCAATCCAAGCAGGTATGAAATACTGCAATGCATTTTAGTAGAAGGAGGTTCAGCCATAGTCAGATGTGTTTTCTGCAACTATTTTTTGACATTTCAAATCCATTTTGCAGACATAATGAGTCAATTTAATGATATTCTCTATCATGGATGTATTTGTATGCTAGTTTTGAGGCACTTTATAGTTTGAAGTTCACTTAAATGCAAAAAAAAAACGGATTTTGAACTTTGAATTGCTCCCAAACATTCAAAACAAGTTGGATTGGCATGAAACTTTTAGTACAACAACTAGACCTTTATGGGAACAAAACCCAACAAATTTTKCYGAAAACAAACATATGATGAAAAAGTTACAAGACCCAAAGTTGCAAAGCCATTAGAATGCAATGTGGTGAACTCAAATTGAACATGTGAACTTCAAATCTTGGATTGATCTACAAATTTTACCGCTGAAACTAAACTAATATGCACAACGTTTCCAACAAGTTTTTATTGAATTTGGACATTGGATGCAAAAGTTATAGGACTTTGAAATTTTATTGTTTCACTTTGTGAGGACATTTTTTTCCCCCTTCGTCAATGAGGGGTTAAGTGGTCGACTATGGGTGATTTTACTGCAAAGTAGGAGGCCCATAAAGCGCCCATCTAAGGGCTGAAGCTGAATTTGGCAAGGTGAAATTGCTTGAAATAATTTTTAGTAAATTTTTCTTGAAAGACAAGCGGAATTGGCATCTAACCCAAGTGGTTTCATATTTTTGGAGCTTTGTGGAATTAGTTATGAATTTTTGAAGTTACAAAAAAGTGCATTTCAATGGGCTCTAAAACTTGCCACCTCCTCAAATGTAGATTGCTTATACATTGGAGAGTGGAAAATGTACCTCCAGAGCTTGATTGGTTTAGAACCTGCTCTGTTTCAGGACCTCCTATCTTAGTAAGTTATGTAAAGAAAACACCAACATGTGGTAATTGGGCCTAAAAAAGCACGCAGAACGTTAAATCCTCCATTCGAAGTGGGCCCAGAAGGATTCATCGGAGGGAAAAGTAAAAAAAGGCCCCCTATTTTGAGCCATGTGTAGTGTATGGTTTACATTTCTCCTAGCTAATTGGGGGTCTCCGATTGCAAATATGAATCCAGAATTTGCAAAAAAAAAATTATGTGAAAAATAAAAAAACTCCAGCTTTTTTACCCATGCAGGACGCAGTGGTCTTGGGTGCCCTATCATTTCTCTAGAAATCCACGGAAATAGGAGGCCATTGACCTGTAGGACCTTCGATGTGGCTTCTGGAGACACCTGAGAGCCACTGAACTGGGTACCTTAAAGTTTTACAGTTGGCAGCTGTGAACTCTAGTACAAGTCAATAGCATATTCTATTTTTATCTCTCATGGACGTAGCTTCCAAGGGAATAATAAAACTAATAAAAAAGTGGAAAAAAAAAATCTGGATTTTGACTTTGAGGAGCATGCTCTATTTACTTTACTTTTTTAATTGGAAGTCAGCTCCGACAGTAATCTCAAATAGCCAACTCATCGTACAGTACTGGCTGTAGTGTTGAGGAATGGGGATATTTTTTTGAGTTTTATCAGCTATTTTTCTTTAATTCCAATATCGAATTGGCATTATTATGTCCAGTTATTTTCTCTATTTTTTAGTCTACACAGAAATTTTATAGACTTTTTCATCAATTTTTTGCCGATATTTTCAAATTGCATTTGGGTTTTTTCCCAATTCCATTAGCTAACTCGAGAGCTAACTTTGAACTAGTTGTAGAGTTTTCTTCCAATACTACAATTCATTAGCTATATGAATATTGTTTAGGGATCTTTTTTCTACCAATATTTGCAATGAGGTATAAAAATGAGCATATTTGATAAATTACGTGATTTTTCAATATATTATAAACTTATTCAATTATTTTCTTTGGAGGTAGTTGGTTCTATTTTGCAAAGCAAACGCAAGGGAAAAAAAGGAGTGAAATAGAGAAGGACTTGTACTATAGAAGCATAATATGGATCCTACAATTGTCCCGGAAAAGGAATAGCTAGGGTGGGAATAAATTTCCATTTGGATTTGTTTGCATTTCCAAAGCAAAATACTTGGATTTTGCACCGAGTTACAAAAAATTAATGTACAAAATTTGATGTTTGTCAGAGCTATAGTTGAATTGAACATGAAGCGATGAGGTGTATTATGTTTTTTGTGAATTTATTTTTTTGACACAAATGAGAAAAGAGACATCAAACTTTCATTTGCATTGAAAAATAAAAACACATAAATTATGAAGATATATAATATTAAAAAAAAATTGATTAAATGCAAAATAATTTGAAATTTTGAACTAAACTAATGATAATAATTTCAAATTCAAAATAACAACTATGAATAACTTTTTCTCTCAGTCATTGTTCACAAGCATTATTTCCTTTTTACAATGATGTATTATAGGAATTGCCTTTGAAGCTTTTCAATGAATATTAATTGAATGGGTGAAGTAGACCTTTTTTTTTTTTTTTGATAACAAATGGAAACCATTGTATATTAAAACCAGAGTAACCGCCAAACTCGAAGGCTGGACAAATGAAGAGAAAACAAGGAAAGAGCAAGCAAAATGAAAGGCTAAAGGAAAGAGCAAAGAGGAGGACCATCCTTACTCCATGAAACTGAGTAAACAATCCTGGTGGCTAAAATAGGGCTCTGTAGCCAGATGCTTGCAAATCTATGCCAATTCCTATTAGAATGCTGGGGTTGCCTACGAGAGGCAAGCTCAGTCTTTAGTAAGGCAGCTCTACCAAAGTCCAATAGAGCATCCCAAAGTTTCTTTTGTAATAAAATAGTAGGCCATCTATCTTGCGCAAAAACCATGTGGTTACGCATAGTCCAACACAGCCATAAAGCCGCCCCGCGGATAAGGGACCATAACGTGCGTACCCTATGGAACATATGAGGATTAGGGGTACCAAATATGCACTGAGTTGCATTTAGTCTACGATGAGGCCCTAAAGCTGGAGAGGCACCGCGAATGTGATGCATAGTTGACAAAGCATAGTCCCAGATTTCTTGTGATCTTGGACACTCGAAAAATCTGTGGATGGGAGTTTCGATGATGGCATTGCAGTAGATACAATTTGTATCGATTCCTGGTGCAATTTGGGCCCGCCAAGAGTTGACGGCACCTGCATTATGCCAAATTGACCAAATAAATGTTGCATCTTTTTGCAAACGAGGTTTAGTCCAAATATCTCTCCAAGCTGGGACGTATGTATTTGGAAGAAGAGCAGGCCATTTGGTAGGTATAGGCCGCTTCAATTGGGTTGAGTTGGTGAGGAACTTGCGTCCAATAGCTGATGTGTAGTCTAGTAGAGGTTTTCCATTGGACCATTTCCACCTACTTGGATCATATTGGAGAGAGCGGATTGTACTTGAGAGTAACAAATGTTGGTGGCGTTTTTGCCCTTTCTTGATGCTCACGACTCGAATGTGCTGTACAAAACCCGTATGAGTTGAGGAAGCTGCTGACTCCAAAAGATGAGATAATTGCCTAGACTGGCTACCCATCGTAGCCCGAAGAGCTCCACGTGGAAAATTTATAGTCTGAAGGTGGAGGCAAAATAAATTGGAGTGAGGATCAGAGACACGCCAGATGATCTCCGGTAATTCGTCGTTGATCGATGTAAAGATGCCAGCTCAATCCCCAGAAAGTGCACGATGAGGTTGCTCACTCAATAATTGGTGCMAAGTGTGTGGGATTTGTGCTATAAGAAAAAACCAGTGATGATGCTCCATTGTGGAAAACGGGAATTTCAACGGAGATTGTTTCCCAAGTTTTGAAATCATTGGTGGTAGTGTCCCATAGATCTCCAATAAGATGTAAACCTGCCCTAGCTAAGTCTCTAGCATGGTCCACCGAGAAGTTGAAGTTGGAGCCTATAAAACTTGTAGACCACCAAATACTCGTTGAGAGGACCTCCATTGCACTAATAGGTGGAGCTAACTCAATGTTATTGACTAATTTCTTCCATGCGGACGTGATGCGGTTCCATACTTGTGACCCTCTCGATACTGAAGGTTTTTTCACCATAAGCCATGCAGCAGACGGGTACCAAAAGCCACATTTTGGATGGGGTCTTGTAAGATGTATCCGGTACCTAAGAAGGGTTTTGAGCCTTGAGATGCCAAGCTCGATAGCGTATAGAACCCACTTGGCACGCAATGCATTTAGGGATACTTCAGGGTCTAATAATTGGAGGCCTCCATCTACTTTGGACAAACAACAATCTGCCCAATTGACTCTGGTACGAGTCAAGTGTTCGGAGCCACACCATAAGTAATTACGCATGCTACCCCTAATTGCACGGATGGCAAGGAGAGATCCACCCTATATAGCTAAGAAGTAATAGATAGATGAGAGGAGAATTGCATTTACCACAATAGCTCGTCCTGCCAGTGAGAGGCGTTGCGTTGACCAATAATTCAACTTCTTGGTAATCTTTTGCTTGAGAAAAGTATCCACGTCCGTCGTGTCTAGAGACACCCCAAATGGTGGACCTAGTAACTTCGATAAAGAATGGGGAGGAGCCCAAGTAATATCAAAGTTGTTAAGCCAATTGGGTGGAGGGACATTGGAAAACCAATACCCTATATTCTTTGTCCAATTGATTATCAATCCTGAAGCAGAGCCAAATCGGTGGATAAGATCCACCATATTCCGTAGGAAAATTTCTTGGCCTAAAATGGAAACTCCATTATCATCTGCGTATTGGGAGAGAAGTTGACGATCCTTAGTCTTTGGGAGTTGTATACCTTGGATTTTGCCGAGACGCTGGTCTTCCTTAGCGGCCATATTAAGAGCTTCCTCCACTAGTAAGAACAAATATGGTGCTAGAGGGCATCCTTGACGCACCCCTCGTTGAATGTCGAACGAGCTAGAAATTTTCCCATTGATTAGAATGGATGCCGAAGCATCGTTAAGCAACATTTGGACAATGTGAATAAACGCCTCTGGGATGCCTATCTTTCTCATAACACTGAACAAAAAGTCCCATGAGACAGTGTCATAGGCTTTAGAGAAGTCTAGCTTAAGAAAAATTAGGTCTTGGTGGGAGTCCTTCGCCCATTGAACCGTCTCATATTGTAATAAAACATTGTCTAATATATATCTAAGGGGAAGAAATGCAGATTGGTTCGGATTGATTACTTCCTGAAGTAGGCCTTGTAATCTAAGTTGTAGTGTTTTTGCTAACACCTTATAGGAGACATTAAGTAAAGTGATCGGCCTCCAATTGGATAAGTTGGTTCGATCCCCCTCCTTGAAGAGTAGTGTAATAATACCAGAGGTCATCCCTGTAGGTAGTCTGCCTTGTGCAATAGATGTTTGAATCATCTTTGTGTAATCATCCCCGATTAGATCCCATAATTTAAGGAAAAAATCAAGAGTAACCCAATCCGGGCCAGGGTTGCGGCCTCTAGCCATTTGCTTCATTGCTAGGTGAAGCTCATCTTTCAATAAGGGAAGCTCAAGCTGTCGAGCCATTTCCGGACTAAACTTGTTGGAGACACAAGAGAGGATGGAATCTCGGGCACTAATAATCTGGAGAGTAGTTGGATCTTGTGTGTACAGCTTGGAGTAGAAAGAGGAACATACTCGGTCGAGGTCATCGATACCTTGTCTTGGAACCTCTTGTTCATCTAGGAGTTCTGTAATAGTGAAAGAGTGAGGGGCCTCTCGGGTTGCGTGGAAGAACTCTACAGAGAGACGATCACCAAATAATCTCCAACGAGTCCTAGATCTGACTTTTCGACCCTCAATTTGCGACTTTCAAAGTCTGCAAGTTGGGCTTTGATATTAACAATTGCGTGTTGGAGTTGAACTGAATGGGGATTTAGCTGTAGTTGACCTACTCTATTATCTAATAATTTTGCATAGCACTGCCTCAGATTCTTTTAAACGTTTGACCCTTTGTATGCAGAACCAGTGATAGTGGCAAATAACCTTTTTAAGTTTTGAAAAGAAAGGGGCCTCCCTGGGGGCAGCTCTCCATATCTCCCGAATCAAGTATGCAGCCTCATCAAGGAATGCAGAGGACATTATCCACCTGCTAGGCCGAGGCGTGACTGTGGCTAGTTCCAAAATCACAGAGACTGGGCTATGGTCTGAACGGGTGTGATCTCCTCGAATGCGATACTCAATAAGTTTCATGTTGTCATTGATCGATTTGGAGAATATATAGCACCTATCCAATCTTGCCGAGACTCGAGCTCCATTGCTCCTCAAATTATCCCAAGAGTATGTCATGCTAGGAGTTGTACGTGCAAACTCAGAAACTTGGAGAGTATCCTTGAGTGAATTGAAAAGCAACCTTTCGGGTGCAGGTAAAATTTTGCCATAGGAACTGGACTTGTCAGTTCGTTGCTCAACCATATTAAAGTCCCCTAGCATGATCCAACGGCATGACATGGGCAATTCGGTAATCATTGTTTCCCACAGTAAACGGCAAGCTAGGGAGTTGCAAAAGGCATAAATATTGACAAATCCCAGATTGCCCCCGGGGATTCCTGAGAGTATAAACCAATGAGCTTTGCCACCAAGTATAGAGCCAGTTTGAGAGATCATACTAGCCCATCGGGGAGAAATAAACACAACCAGACCTCCTTTGCTTGCAGACGCTCCATCAGTGGTGTATCCTAGTTCTGCTTCTATAAAGAATGTGGTAGCCCTTTTCCACAATAATCGTCCGATGTCAGACGCATTTGGTCCTCAAAGCTTATGTTCCTACACAAAAAGAATATCTACTGGGTCTCTCTGAATGTAATTACGTAAATTGTCAACTACAATGGGATCGTTAAGTCCTCTGACATTCTAGAAGAGAAATTTTAATTTCATAGAGATTTTGGATCAGGAGTATGCCGAGCGCTCCTTACGCAGTCTGTCTGTAGAGGGATCCTAATGCCCCATGAATCTAGGTTGGGGTCGGCTGTTACTACTTCAGATCTAACCTGTGGAATGCTAGTGGGGTTATTAAGTTGTTGGCGTGCAGACGCCTTCAACTGACGCATTGAAACTAGAACTTCAGGTTGAGCCCCGGATCTATCTGGATCCGTGGCAGTCCACTGTGGGAGAGAGTCAGTGATGCAGTTGAAGACCTAGAGAGCGAACGACATCTCGTCATTCGATGCTGGAGAAAGGGGGCTTGATAAACCGCTAAGGTCCAAAAGGTTGGTTTGGGCATTGGCCATTGGAGGCCCTTGTTTGAGAGGGAAGGAAGCTTGATTAATACTTCGAGGTAGTTGGTCAGAAGGGGATTCAGGTATCATAATCAAAGACAAGTTCTGGTGATGATGTTGGGGAGTAGAAGAAGTATCCTGGAGGCTAAGGGATCTAGTGGTGCTTCGCGTCACTCTAGGGAAAGATCTTATGAGTTMTGGCAAAGAGGATCTAGGATCTAAATTTTGTACAGGCTCAGGTGTAGTGGGTTTAATGTGGATGAGTTCTGACAGGGTACTACAGTTCATCTGGGGTTTGGAAGGGAGTGGTAAGAGGGGTTGTATGAGGGGGGCTACTTTTTCCTGGGAAAGGATAGCACTAGATTGGACAGGCTCAGAGTAGTCAGATATGTGAAATGGGTTGTGGTAAGGCAAGAGAGGTGGGGGAAGGGGGGGAGTAGACTGAGGGTAACTCCTAGCCTCTGCAATGGAGTAATTTGCACTTGTTTCCCGATAAGGTGTGTCCAAGTCAATCTTTTGGGACACATCTGAGGAAAGTTTTGAGGGTGATTCAATCTGGTGGAAAACTAATGGAGGTTCAACATGGTTTGGATCATTTCTCCTTCTTTTGACGGACACCCTACGGGCCCAGTAGTGGCTGGAGCTAGCAGGGGTCGGGGATTTTTGAGCGGAGCGCCCTTGTCTACGATATTGCACGGGAATGAAACCATCTTCGTCAGGTTTTGGTTTTGTAAGCACATTGGGGTATCGGTTGCTACTGTGGCGGTTAAATCTACGGGTAGAAGGTCTATCAATGATGTGCCGAGATGGTTGTTGATTGCGGGTTTGGGGTCGATCAGGTCGAGGAGCTAAAGGCTGATTCTGTGGATTATGGGAAGAAGCTTGGCTATCGGGGTGATAAGCTGCTACAGAGGGGTGAGTACAGGAGGGACATTGGTTGGGAGGGTGAGAGAAATCTTTGCAATGGTAGCATTGGAGAGACGGTTCTTCGTATACGATTTTGAGTTCAATCAGCCCACCTACTGGATTGGCGACTTGGAGTTTAGGGATCCAACCTTTGGAGAGATCAAGGGCTACACAATAACGGTGTGCACTGATAGCTGGATCTGGAATATCTTTACCCACAATCTACCCTAAGGTTTGAACGATAGAGTCTGAGAATGAAATAAATTCTAATGGGAGATTCTGGATTGAGAGCCAGCACAAAACAAATGGTCTGATTGGGAAGTAGAGGTCAAAGAAAGGCTACCACCTCTCGTATGAAACTTTCCCTCCAGGAAATTTATGAAGACGCAGGTTTAGGGTTTTTTCTACAGCTTGGCTACAGTCAAGTTTAACGTAATGGAAGCGTCCTCCAGCCGCTTTGTGTAGGATAATACGGTTAGGGTAAAGCAGTTTGCTAAGATCTTCAAGCCATGCTAACCTAGTTTGATCACTTGCTGGACCCCCCACGAAGCAAGCAATTGCAACATGGTCCTGAAGCTGTGGAGTTTCCTGAGATAACGCAACTAAATCCAAAACAGAATGCGGAAGTACCTTACAAGGTTGTATGAGGAGACGCGCCCAATTCCTGACGAGCGTAGGTGGAAGAGACTCGCCCATTGCAGGTAGAAATGGACTGAAGCGTGTGGTCGGGAAAGCTGGGTCTTGCCCACGAAAACTCCCATGCTGTCTATCACCCAGCTCTCGCGCCGAGGACCAAGACAGGTCCCTCTGTCCTCGGGGACTCTCACGGTGACCGTCACCCATCTCTGACGTTGCGGGCCCTGATAGGTTCGTGTGAACCTGATGCACGCCTCCTCCCTCGTATCTTTGGCTGACATTAAACCCTGGTAGGTTTGTGTGGACCTGCTGCACACCTCCGCCCACATACCTTTGGCGGACATTAAGTTCTCGCCCTCTGTGCCGAGGGTGTTGACGATGCAACTGTAGAAACTGAGCTGTAGTGTAGTGGGGACCATCCCGAACAGCGTCCCGATATGAACCCATTGTGAGCTTCAGCAAGCTTAGTACAGGGGCTAACTAACTAAAATGAAGGAGCTTAGGGTTTGAAGTAAGTACATAGATGCTACCCCCCAAACCTGAGTTATTCTTCACAAGAGAAGAGCAACCACTAGTACCTCACGGAGTACACAGATTAACAGATGTAGCTGCACTAACTTCAGAAGTACGATGTCCTTTGCAATGTAAGGAGGCTTCAAATCAGCAAAGAGTCGGCTGAAACCCTCATCGTGTCCCTCCCCATTCCTTCCATAACTTGTTATTGAGAGATCCAAATCAGGCGCAATTTATGTCAGAAGATGCGTAATTTCACAAGCAACAAGATCCGGGGAGTTTATCCCTGGATTGATCCAGATCAAGGTGGTTCCGATCAGAAAACTAATTTTCTATCTCAGAAAACCCTAGATCCTATAATCGCGGAGCCCATTGCGCCAGCCCTCGGTGAAGTAGACTTTCTATACCAAGAGGTGTTGAGTTGTCCAGATTTGGTGCTCTAAGGTGCAAAAGTAGTTAGAATCAACCCTCACACCATTGTTTCTCATATGTTTTAATATCATAAAATTCATCACTTTTCCAAKAGGATAAAAATGCAATTAGAACAAGAATAAGAAATGCATGAGTCTTCAAACCATGTTCCTAATATTCAAATTCAATCTCAAAACCAATGTTGTTTTAAATGTTAATGATAGAAACCTTTTTCTAATGTTTAATTAATATTTTTAGTTGTGGTTGTTTTATAATCTGGTTTGCCCTTGTAGAAATCGAATTTACTTTAGATTGGATAAGGCGGCATCACCTATAATTACCGTTATTTCCTAACAATGATAATTGAATGTAAACTATTTTTAATGTTTTATTCACTCATAAAAAAATTAAATTCAAAATAGGTGAAACTAGGTGAAATTCAAAATTAAATTTTTTTCAATTCATTGATATTACCAATCTATTCTCTAATGTCCTATGATTGTACATTCTTCAGTAAACATCTATTTATTATCTAAATTCATTCATCCATAGTTTTGGAGTGATTGTATGTAAGTATCATTTGATACTTGTCCTCAAATATCACTGCCCTTGTTTTTTGTTTTTTTTCAAGTTTAGTCTTTGGGATAAAGGTGAACAAATGAAGAAGATTCATTTGAAAAAGTTATTGTATGCATTCTAAAGTTTACACATTTTGAAATTTTTTTTTTCATTTTTCATTTTGAAATTTTTCAGATTATAGAGGGTTGCTTAATTGTAATTACGTTTCATTGGTTTTGTACCATGTTGCCACCCCAACCAGTAGCAAAGATTAGTGGGTTTTTAGAAATACTCTCAATTTTATTATCTTCGCCAATTTTGGTCTACAAAATCAGTTTTTGTCAAAAAAGATGAATATTAATCAATAAAGATAACCAAATTAATTAAGAGTTTAATAAATTTGAATGAATATTGTAGTACAAGCATGTTGTTGAGAATATTTTATATCCAAAGACAACTATATAATGGATTTTCTTGAGACACATAACTTGGAAAAAAATTGGAAACCAAGAAAAAGCCCAAGTGTCACTTGGACAAAGTTCTTGACCACATTTGGAGTTTAGAGTATGGACAAATAATTAGTTGGCATGAGAATTAGGATGCTCAATCTAACAATGCCACCATTCGGCAYACAAATGCTACAACTSCACAACTACATTTTATATTGAATAGTATGTCCTCATGAAAACTAGTCTAGAGTCTTTAGACCATACTAAATAATCATTTTGGTGTACCAATGTAGTCAACCAAAAATGATCAAACTTCTAATAATAAAATATGCATACTCATATTCAACACTACCCCAAAGTGTGACACATAGGCACGTAGCTACATTTGGATCAGAAAGTGTCATGAAAACCTAAATGTTAATTACACAAGATGTACATAACCAAAACATGAGAATAATGAGAATTTTTGTTGTGTTTTTTGGTACATTTATATATAGTAATTTGTAAATTCATATTTATTCAAAATAATGGATGGTAAAGTGCATTTGAATCTTCTTTCAATTGTCAATAAAATTCCAATAGAAATAATTTATGCTTAACAACTAAAAGTATAATTAATTATAATTAGTGACAATTATAGATGTGCTTACCTAGGTGTATTCTTTGAATCTAAATTTTTTGTGAAAGTCATTCATTGGATCTTTTTAGTCCTCTATGTCTTTATGAGGTTAAGTGGGGGGCTTCATTAGGCTCTCTTGCCAACTTGGTTTTGAAATCAATAATGACTCAATTAGGTGTCTATGCTTTTCAAAATGATTGAACCTATTAACCTCTAAACACTCCCCCCTTCCATTGATGAATGTTGTGAAAAATCTTAGAAAATATATCTGAACTCACATATGTGCGCAAGTTTTATTTCTTGATTTGTATTGAAAATATGAATCCTAAAATATAACATTTTGGTTGTGACCAACTCGAACCTCTATAGTCGACCCAACCCTCAAAATATAAAAGTTGGTTGCAAATAATTTAAGAGAATAGTATGACTTAAAAAAGATAATGTCATATATGAAATAAAATATATCAATGGCTTCAATATAGTCTAACACCAAGGGTTGGGATAAATTGTTGATTAGTGTATTGTGAATTGATGGGATTAGGGAATTATTATTTGGATTTTAAAAGTGCAAAACAAAATTTCCTCAATATATTTAGATTGAAAATTCTAATTTTGGTTTGAATAGAGATAAGGCAAATTAGGGGTAGGTTGACCAAAATAGATATGGTAGATGAATTCATTCAAGGTAATTAGGAATGAACCCTTTGTGGTTGTGTACTCAATCAAAATTGTCACTTCTCATTAAAAAAAATGACATTTGGATCACAATTAAGTTTTTTGAAGTGAATCACAAACCACCATACTGTGAAACCATTTAGGAAAATGTCTATATTTCAAAACCTTCTTGTTGTGAACATTATGATAAAAAAATATGTGACAACTGTTGATGCCTTTTACACAAAAGTAGGAAGAGCTACAAGTAATTATAATGATATTTTATTAGTATTACATTACATTTAGTGTTACTTCTTCTATTATCTCATTTACTCTAATTTACATGTAGTTGACAAATAGTGCTTGTGTCCACATTTAATGATAGTAACATAAATATGATATTCTTGAAATTAAGTGCACTAATTCAATAATTAATATTTAGTATAACAATTTGTAATTAGTGTTGCAAACTTTAAATATCATAATAATTACTAGTGTAGTGAAGTTTTGATCTCATTTTCCTTCTATGAAATTCCCCAAAATCCCCCTTATAACCCTAGAGCGCTCCAGAGTCCATTTTTTAGACAATGAACATATTGAAATTGAAGTTTTATCCTCCTAATTGCTTGGATGAAAGTTCTTCTAATTTGCAAAGATACTATATCATGTTGTTGTTCTATCTAAGGGTGGGATTTGGTGTTACTAAAGTACTTATTTTTCTAAAACTATCAATGTGCAAGGATGTCAAATAGTTGACCAAGCCAAAATTGCATTGATTTTAGTTCAAAATTGAATTTGCTAAAATGGGATCATAGATTTTAAGAACACAAATTTCAAAAAAATCACCATATCAATAGAACCTCATTTCAAATCCATTCCAACAAATTCTACTCCCCAACTAGTAATATTTTGCTTGTTATCAAATTTTGAAGGAATTTTGAAGGAATTTTGAAATTTTCCTCTCAAAATCTATAAAAAAAAATATTGGTGATAATATTGGTGAATCTAATCATATGGATGGAATCTACAACTTTCAGTCTACAATTTTTATTTGTATATCAATTCCAAATAGTGCTTCCAAATAACTTTTTATAATGATGTCAATTTTGTAGATGAATCAAGACGCTCCATGGATAGAGCTTGATAGGTTGATACTTTTAGTTACTCAATATTTGTTAGAATTTTGAAAAATCCCCTCATTAATCCTTGAACGACGCGACAAACGTTTTGCATTTGATAAATGACAAATAATCAAATTGTGCAGCTTAGAAGTGCAACTATCATCCATGGAATTAGGGGTGGAAAGGCAAGATCTTCTATAGTACTTTGACTTCCAATGAGTACTTTTGGATTTTTTTAAACTAGTGATTCCCACGGTATCAAAATTGATGATTTCCATAGTCACTAGTCCGTCTTTTAAGGGTTAAGTAAGTTCCAAATTCCCATATATTCTACAAGATTCTTGTTACGTAAACAGATATTCAAAAGTTTCAGCATCATTCTGATTTGAACCTTAACCCATTAAAGACAGTGCTTGATTTGGGGGGTGGGCAAGACATTCTCTAGTTTCTAATCAAACATAGAAAAAATATCAAATTGCTATGCTTTTTGGAGATTTGACCATGCCCATGGAATTGGCATGAATGATTGGGCCTCCACAATAAATTTTGTGCCAATTCAAGGTTCCTTTACTAGAAGATTTTTGTATTTTCAGGTCAAATTTCATGGGCATGGTCAAATCCCTGAACCGCATGCTAGCACACATTGTCTTGATTCTTGTCCCAATGCATTCAGTTTACAATTCCCCACGCCCGTCTTCTTTTGTCCGTATCAAAATTCATTCTAAAACTTTGACTATCAATGAAAAAGTGTCAATATCAGCCCAAAAGTGGTCGACCGGTCTTTAATGGGTTAAAGGACACACCTATTACCGCGGGGAAAAGGTGGTTTGTGGAATGTGGATAGCTTGAATGTTAGACGATGGGAAGTTAAATTGTTCAACACCTAAAAATGACAGCAACACCTAAAAATTTGCTCTATCACCTAAAAATTTCATAATGGGCATAAGGGGACTTGTCAGCGTGGGCATGAGTATCTGTGGCTTTGTGTTACAATTTACAGCACCTAAAAATGACAATACATTCAATGAGTCTATCTTGTACTTTCCATATCAAAACACATCTATATTTCCATGTTTATCCTAAAATTGGATGAAAAATAGTTTTTTTGCATCCACTATAGTTGATTTTTGTCTTCCATAGGACTCAAAAAGTTATGGGTGTCCTTCAAGGGTTAAGAATGATTTGGGTAGGTATGGGACTAAGGTAGAATGCTCTTAAGGTGACCATTTAAGAGCTGATTGCATTTTCAAGGAAGCTAAACTCCTTCAAACAATTTTCAGTAAATTTTCATAGAAAAAAAAAAGAAACTAGCATCTCACTAATCCAAGTCGTTTTATATTTTTCGGATCTTCAAGAACTTTGTTACAAATTTTTGAAGTTGTAATGCAGTGGTCACTAAAAGCGACCACCTCCTGAAATGTATATTGTTGGTATTGAAGAAAGAAAAATGATCATTTGTATCATGATGACTTTTAGAGCATGGGCGCTTTAACCCCTAAATGCCCAAAGCACCCAAATGTGGTGTCGACAAAACTTTGAAGTTGAAGAAAACCTAACTAAGTTGCTATTTTTAGTAGTTTGTATTTTTGGTAGATGCCTATTAAGGTCTAGCTTTAGCATCAAAAATACGATCTAGAAAATAAATGATTATGATTTTTCTACTCAAGATTTTGTGCAAGGATACCTTGTATAATCTTGACTTTTCCTAGTGTTGAGGGACCTTGGAAATGAGCCTCAAATACACTAGATCTTCGAGACAAAATTGCATAAAAAATTCATTTAAGAAAAATATAGAGTAGATTTTGAGAAGCTATAAATTGATTGGGGTTGTACATGGTGGGCCCTATAACCTCATATATTTTGATTGACAAACTTTTTAGATTCACCATGCAAAAAGTGGATTGAAATTTTTTTGTAGTTTTGACACTTTCTTGGTTAAACATTATAATCTTTGAACTCATAAGTGATATTATTGTGTTTTCTTTTTCAATGTAATCTCTAACATGTCTGGTTTACATTTGTACGGTTACAATTCAAAAAAATTGATACAATTTATCAAAATGTTGTTTTTTGGTTCAACTTGGACCAAATTCCTAGAAGTTGAAAACATGCCTTGGGCATTTAGGGATTAAGAGCAGACTCCCTTATTAACATTTTGGATGGTAGTGAGTGGTGAGTGGTGACATWGCAACTTTATTCATCAAAATGACATAATAACTTAACCCCGAAGTGGTTTTGAATGTCTTTCAATACATCTGTACATTTCTTAGGTACTTTATACACAACCTTGCAAGTAAGTGGTTTATTGTTCATTTTTATTAAGATTCTTTTGCTGAATGCATGCTGAAGTCTTCTTTTGAGCTACACAATTTTGGGCTACATCAAATGTGTTAATAATTTTGAAAATATTATAAAGCTTGAGGCTCCCTCATTTGGGGCCTTGCATACATACTCATTGTATTAAAAAACTCCAAACCCAAAATCTCATTTAATCATCGTAAGATGTTCTTGTTGCAGTCCCGAGGTGCCAACAAAATAACTATAACTGCAATAAACCAGCGTACTTAGTCAAGGCAGATGCGAACAGAAGGATGGATGGGTGTATACATTGTGGAAGCTGGAAACGTATTTTTCTTGAAATACACTATTGAGCGTGTTTGGCAACCTCTCATATCAACAATGGACATTATAATTTTTTTTGCAAAATCATGAGAAAATCAATGGCTATTGCATAACATTCAGTAGCAACACTACTAACTGCCTTCCCCCCACGAAATGGTGTAGAATATTCCACACCATATTAGTAGCTATGAGGCCACATGTCAAATTTTTCAAAATATCAGCAAGAAAGGAACTGGATTGAAACTAATGCACACTAATGGAGGGCCGCAAGTAATTTAGTTTGGCTTGCAAGTAGTTCTCTAGCACCAAAAGCAGTTGACAAGTGGCTCCATCAACATTTTCTAAAGCAAGGTATGTGTTTAGTGGTGTCAGGTTACCATGCATTCAAGTTTGGCCCTCCAGATTTGGATGGATGATGCTGAAGAAAGAAAAAGGCAGGTTGGATGAAGACTAAGGTAGGAGGTCCTAAAATGGAGCAGGTTCTAAAACTAATCAGGCTCTCGAGCTACATTTTATACTCTCCAATGTTCAAGCAATCTACATTTGAGGACGTGGTCGGTTTTAGAGCCCATTGAAATGCACTTTTTTGCAACTTTAAAAATTCATAACTAATTCCACAAAGCTCCAAAACAACTTGGGTTAGATGCCAATTTTACTTGTCTTTCAAGGAAAAATTATTGAAAATTACTTCAAGCAGTTTCACCTTGCCAAAATTCAGCTTCAACCCTTAGATGGGCGCTTTATGGACCTCCTACCTTACTGAATGTTATATGTATCTTCAATTTTATAATTTTCATAGTAATAGTAAACAAATACTTCATGGAAGTAGGAGAATAAAGGCCACATATGAATTGAGAGGACACAGTGTGTCCTTGAAACCACTTAGGGGTTAAGTTTAAGTTTATCTGATGAATGGAATGGTGCATCAAATGTCAACAATCCAGATATGACCTGCTCTGGCAGTACCGTTTCCAGATGGACGGAGGAATTGCAAATGAGCACAAATTCCCAAAAAAAACTTTAGTGGAAATTGGCGCAAAAGGCACCACTCACTCAATTCCTCCTGAATCTTGCCGTCTTGAAAGCACAGAAAAGGTTAGAATGTACACCTGTGCCTAGACTTTTTGTCAACCCACACTATTTAAGACTTATTGTGAAGTGTTTACATGTTGTACACATGGAGTACTTGCTCACTTATAGTTGGTAACTACTTCTTTGACCATTTTGCATTGGATGGTCAAAACAATTTACATGTATAGAAAATCAAGATAGATAGAAACTCCGGTCCTAAGACGAGGTCGGCATTAATGAAGTGTCTGTTCATCTAGACAACAAGTTAATGCCCATAGGACAAAGGGCCATTGAAGCAACACTACTCCCCTCAAATAGAAAATCAACTAATAATAGTTCATCTATGGTAGAATCACCCATAGTTGACCACTTCAGCGATTTGCACATGTTTCAGAGCAGTATAAGGCAATGTAAAATTTTTACCATGTAGGAAGATAGAAATCACAGAGATTGTAAATTTTTTGTGGTTTTTTTCCTTAAATTCAAATTACTATGAGTTTAGGAAGCCAAAAGTTGGCTTGAACCCATTATCGAAATATTGAGTTTTCTAATTTCAACCATTCAAGAACTACTTTCTCGCTCACTACTTTGGGACATGTGTCATCAACTTATTAGTCCTAATTTGAAAAAGGAGTAAAAAACACATTCCAAGCTTTGGTTAAAAATTTGTTTTAACCTTGGTTGAAAATAGACACACCTACAAGTTGGGTATGGATCCCTGGTTGGCAATGGGTGGTTCTACCATATACTTAGTTTGAGAGGCAATTAAGTTTTTTTTGGAGCAATACTTGCCACTAACCTTCGTAGCACTAGCGCAGTTTTAGAGGGACGGAGTGAAAGGTTAAAACTTGTAAGACTTGGTGACAAATTGTCAAGAAAAAAACCAAAAAATTGTTGCATGTAACATTTAGAAGCCTTTTGAAAGGCCGCTTCATTAGATGTTTTTTTTAGGCCCAGGGAGGGCTGCGAGTTCCCAGCTGCATTCTTATGTTCTCACAACACTGCAGCAACAACTTGACGTGGTGAAGCAACTGCTACATCATATTTATAAAATTAAAAAATAAATAAATAAATTTTTTGGTATTTCGGGAACAATTTTTCTTTTTTTTGGTAATTATTTTTCTAACAGCAACCAGCCGTTCCATCACTGCATTGAGATCAAGGGGAATAGGCCTGAAACGGCCTTCTAGAGGCCTCATTTCTCATCTAATGTTTTTTTGACTCTTGAGTCCTCAATCATCCATAAAGTTCATCAAAAGCATCATGGAGAATCAAAGTAAGATACAATATTGGTATGGTAGCRGAACATTTATGGTGTGCCAAATATTTTTTCTATTTCTGAAACCAAATAGTTAAATCTACAAAGAATTATAAAGATGTTTAAGCCAAAAATCCAATAAATCCAACAAGTCAAGTATCAACTTGTCATTTGACCATCTACCATTAAAAAAAATTTGGATGGCAAAATGAAGGAATTGCTTCATTGACATTTAGGGGGACTGAATTCAATGAAAGGTGGAGTGGTTGTTTATATAATATAAATATAAATTCCATTATTTGTCATGAATACTCAAAGATATGAGATAATATGAAGATTAGAGCTTCACCACTCATGATCAAAACATAGGAATTGAATTCAAAGTAGGATTTTAGGCATCATTTTAATATAGTAGAATAACTTTTTCCAAAAAAATTGAATTGGAAAAATTTGATAAATCAAGAGAAATTTCATCTTTCCATATCCATGAGTTGTGATTTTGAATCTCCAAAAGAAACTTGTGGAAAGTTTTTGGAGAGGATGTTCGAAAATGTAAAAGAAAAGTCCCTTCTAACCCTTGGATGTGAAATTTGTTTATAACTTTTGAATGGAGGCTTGAAAACTTAAATGAATTTTTGGAGATGAAGATTAGTTTTATTTCCTACATTAGTAAAAAAAAGTTATTCAACTATGCCTAAATGAGGTATGAAATTCTACTTTGAACACAATTCTTGCTTTTGACTTAACTATGATTGGTTGAGTTTCTACTAATCCTAATTTATGTATATTCTACATGGGTTGTTTTACCTCATTCCACCCCATTTGTACAAAAGAGTTTGTCATTTCATCTCTATTCACAGAAGTTAAGTGGTTTTTGAAGCTACTTGAGATAATTATTGAATATTCAATGTTTTTTTTTGAATTTATTGTGGAATATCTTAAAATTATATTTTAAAACATTGTACTTGCTTATTTTTATACTATAATTGAATATTTGGCACTACAATATTGAAGGTACTATCTTGGTGCAATGTTCAGTAGTCTCCTCCTTAATGCCACTTGCTCAAAAAGCTATTGATGGGATGTACTATATTCCACATCATTTTATTGAAGGGATGAAATGATTTGGAATATTTCACATCATTTTGTTTGGGGAAAGGCACCCTTTTTGAAGACTACTTAATTTTATGCTTAGAGGGTGATTTGAGGGTTTGGGCATATTCATTTAATATAAAATGTGGATTTGATTCTCATTGGAAAATACACTATTTTAAAACAATTTTGAATGTTGTGCTTCTTCCAATACTTAATTGAAGATGTTTGTTCATCAATATTGTGCATTACAATGGATCACATTATGTCCAATGTGCTTTTTGCACATAATCGGATTATTAGTTTCTTTCAGCAAAGTATACATTCATGTAAGGCTAAAATAAATGAAAATATGAATTGGATCATTTTTTGAGAGCTAAAATTACATGAACATTCAAAATTTTGTATTCATCACTTTTAGACTCATGTGCTTTATTCAAAAGGTGGTTTTGTTTGATTCTAGTCTATGACCATCAATAGCTGCATATGCACTTTTCACTTTGGGAATTCATGATAAATCCATTCAAAGTTAGAAAATTACAATTTAAAACCCCGCGATCTTGTTTTTTTTATCTTTAAAAATATTTAGAAAATATTATGCTATACTAATTTTCCTACATAGGTCCATTTTTCCTTAGATGGGCAATTCATGAGCCTCCTACTGTATACAGACACATGCAACAATTGCAAAATATTGTACGAGGACCGCAACCAACTTCCCATGTTGGAGATCCAATCCAAGGTGGGGATTGTCAAACTATGGTGCAAGGCAAACAAAAAACTTCTCTAACTCCCACCAATAATACACCAAAAATCTTATTTTTGTTGAGCTCCATAATTATCTCAACAGATACAATAAAGTTTTAAAAGACCCGAATTTAGGTTGCAACGATATAAACCAACCCATTTTTCTAAAAAGTATTTGTAGTGCTAGAGGTTTTGTAATTGATTTAAATTTAACAGTAAAGTCCACTTCATTTCAATCAATTTTAAAATCGAAACTTAAAAAAATTGCATGCTTATTATTTTAATTAAATAAAATAAATTAATGATTTTTCAAACCTTCAAATTGAATAGATTCAAAATAGAAAGATTATCAATTGATCATAATTGTTAGCAAAGAGGCCTTGGAGACCTAATTTAACAACTACATTAATCTTTCTATCTATGCAAAATAAGCTATTTTTTTGGGCATTACCAAGGTTCAAGATGATCCTTGGTACCATTAATATCTTGTTGAAATATTTGGTAAAAAATGAATTATTAAAAAATATGTATCGTATTTATAAATATATAAAATATTAACTTGCAACAAAAGAGAAAAATTTAATTATAGAAAAATAGTAAGGAACATAACTAATTTAGAGCCCTAGGATTCCATTCTGGCTTTAGAAATTCATAATTAAAATTCCACAAATGCCCAAGAATATGAATTTTTTTGTGTGAGATGCTATTGTGGTTTTATTAATCTTTCAAGGATTTTGTGCATAGCATTGTATAACCACCATTGATAATTTCCATACTAACGCTAGTAAAAAATGCAAAAATTTTAACAAAATTCTGTTGATTTGGTCACGTTGTACCAGTCACTGTTTTGTTGATTTCAACAAAAATCTGTTGTAATAAGGTGTATTGCTTTGTTTGATAAATGAAAACTTAAGGATGTATTTATCAATTCAAAAATTGCGTTTGGTTGACGGCTACTTGAGCATCCATATGAAATACTTTTGTTCAATGTATATAATAATCCAAATTCAAGCATGTTTTGAAAAGCAAACTCTAGAAAAACCATAAAAAGATATGAACATTGAAAATTGTGCATGATTTTAAAAATTCTACTAAATGAGCTTTGACCTTTGATAAATGTTTTAGATTATAATCAAATATTGTTTTTGGAATTTTTCCCCAAAGGCCCAAATTTATTGCAAAATTGTCTTTATGTGATTAAAAATGAGAATTTCATGCTATTTTTATTAACTAAACCCTAAACTTGCTTGGAATTGAGTGATCCTACCTAAATATGCATGTAGGAAATGAAAGATAAACAACATTTGGGACCACCCACCGTTGTAGGCCAATAGGTCCCAATAAAGTTTAGGAAGTTAAATTGGATTGGTTTTTCAATGACAAATTCCACCTATTTTTTTCTAGTTTCTTAAACCCAAAATATAAGTTTTATAGATTTTTTCACTGTTTTTTTGCTCCCGTGTTTTCAAACTGCAACCGTTTTTTTTCCTGAATTCCATCGGCTTAGGGCCTCTTTACATATTGCCCCAGTGGGCAAGTATAGTGCTTATTCAAGCAACAAGACAAAACAAGAGCAACCAATTGTCTTGCCGGGATGGGCAAGTGGGAAAGGAGGAGAAGTTTCACCGATTTTGGTGGACAATCTCTTTGGTGGCCACTGGCCAATCTCATTGGTGGAGAATTGGAGACTAATGAAGCTTGATAGAATCTAATACATTTGAGTTTCTTTTATAGTATTCAGAATTCCCATCCACCAAGACCTCATGAAAGTGCAAAGACTATTTTCAAGTGTAGCACTCCCTGAGAAGTTTTGTTGCCCATCAATATATGTAAGAAGGCCCTTAGGGCCTCTGCCATGTGAGTCGGGTGGGCAAAGTTCCCGGGAAAGCTACACTCTCAAACAAGAAATGGTACTGCTATGTGGGGACTGGGGAGAGATTGAGTAAAAATTTGACAAGTAGTGATTCTCTTCAAGTTAGAAACTCAACTATTCCGCTCACCTTGGCCAGCAAGACAATCAATGTTCACTTCTTGTCTTCCAAGGTAGGAGGTCCTAAAATGGAGCAGTTTCTAAAACCAATTAGGCTTTCGAGGTACATTTTGCACTCTCCAATGTACAAGCAGTCTACATTTGAGGAGGTGGTCGGTTTTAGAGCCCATTGAAATGCACTTTTTGCAACTTCAAAAATTCATAACTAATTTCACAAAGCTCCAAAAAATATGAAACGACTTGGGGTTAGATGCCAATTCCTCTTTTCTTTCAAGAAAAATTCACTGAAAATTATTTCAAGCAATTTCACCTTCCCAAAATTGAGCTTCAGCCCTTACATGGCCGCTTTACTGCTTTTTCTACCCGCCCGACTCACATAGGAGGGTAACTTTAGGGGAGGCTCCCAGTGCCGTCCCCGGTACACCGCACGGCGACCCCGCCTTCCCCGAACTTCCTCCCTTCCTCCGTGTGTACGGAAAACACGGGACGCGCATTGCACGCCCAGCAATCCCAGCATGACGACCGTCGCCTTCCAGCCAGTCTGGGCCCGCGTGCGCACGACTGGATCAACCCAACTACTGTAATTAGTGTCTCTCTGTTTTTGTTTTTACACAACTGCAAGTTCGTACAGAACTCCGTAACAAAGAACTTATTATTAGACTCATCAGTTTCCAACCCACGTACTCCAGCAGCCCTCCATCCCGCCTCCCTTGTCAGCTCAACGTTACGCTTCGYCGCGCGTTCTCATTTCCTTTTTGCTCTCTTCATCTCCAGCCTCGCGGCTTGGTCTGTTTTTGTGCAATTACTCCTTTTTTGTAACGCAATGGGTCCTCCATTTGTTCAAAAAAACAAACAAAACAAAACGAAACACGTTAGGCTTAACTAATTATCTTCAGTTTTAACTTACTGTAAGTATGACTGTCATTTCCTGTAATCACTAAACACAGCTGCCACCTTGACTTGTCTCAGCTGGTCGACTACAGTCAAACGTCGTCAGTCCCAGCCCACACTTCCACAGGCAGTGAGTCGATGATCTTCTTCCCGGCCCACTCAGTGGCCCACTGATGAGTGAACGACGACATCATGACCCCAATAGTCAACCTGCCAAAACGAGACCTCGGGAGTCGGGGCCCTCCCCGGCTTGACTCCCCGGCGCTAAGTTAACTTATCGCCTATCACCGTCACCGCGCGCGCTCGCGTCACCCTTCCAAATTAACGTCCCGTCAGTCCTTCCGGTCGCATTCAACTCCCGGAACACGCTTGCCACATCAGGAGCTAGTACTCTGCCAGGCTGCAACTTGCGCTTCCGTCACGTACTTTCGTTAGAACAGACGTACAGCCAGTCCAGTCCAGCTAGCTTTCCGTCCGTCGTAGCCTGGAAGGACTGTGTGTCTAGGATTCTCTTGATCGAACTTGGTTGAGGGCAGCGCGCGAGCTGGGTCGTCCATCGGGTGGTGTCTGCAATATGGTGCTAACTTAGTACTGGGCTTGTCAATCGACCGTTTCCTGCAAGGGAGCTAGAATTCATTAATTTCGTAGTCTTCTGTGGAGTTAATTCGAGTCTTCAGCGAGGAGCCTGCTTGCCTGCTAGCTAGCTAGCTAGGGTGTGTGCTGAGGAGCGCGCTAGCTCGTATGCGTGTGTGCCCATGGGGCTGCAAGGGACGCCATTTCGAACTCGGGTGTGATTCACTGCAACCATTGCGGGTAGGTCAGCCACACGTACTTCGATCGTCCGTGATCGAAACTCCTTGTCCAGTCTTGACCTGAGCGTTGTCGTGAAATTCGCGAATTGCAGTCGTCTAGCTAACTGACATCTTAGCAGTTTTCGTTTACACACCAGCTAGCGTGTTCTTCAGAGCTCTCCGCGCTGAAATGTTTCAATGTTGAAGCTTTCAAAGGCGCCATTTGGACGGTYATCATGGCCGTGAGTACTGTGAGATTGATGAAGCAGACACGGGTACGTGTTGAAAGAAGGTAGTGCTGGGGTGGGTCTGTGCAGGCGAAGTTAGCCAGGGTGACAGATTCGGGGGCCATGAGAGGAGCCGAGCGGGTTGGCGTCTGGGCAGTGCTGCTGTTGGTGACGACGTCCAGCTCCTTGTGGAGTCTCGCTGTAGCTTCTGTGGAACAAGGTGTGTATGGGGGGCCGCTTGCACTTAGATTTCGGTTATGGTACCTGGTTGTCGTCGTCTTACCAGGCTAGCAAGCTGATTAGAACTGGAACAAGAGCCCCCTGCATGATGCGACACTCTTAATTCTCAAAATTCTAAAACAGCCCTGACAAACCCTCCGTCCACAGTTTTCAGTACTTTGGTTTCTCTCTCTCTCTCTTGGACGTTTTTGTAATTAAGTAGCTTGTACGTGCTATTGGCAATGGAGCGCCCTTAATTTGATCGACCCGACCGGTCTGTTGTGTGTCAATTAATTGATGTCATGATCAGGTACTGTGCTGCAAGAATTGGTGGCTGCCAATTGGATATCGAAGCCGTTACCTTCATGGAAAGCTGGCACGGATCCCTGTGTTGCCAACTGGGAAGCGGTGGATTGCGACACCACAGGAAACCTCATCACACTGTAAGAATTCATTAAGACACTCACTCCTTGAGCGCTCTTGCAGGCCTAGAGTTTGTGCTTTACCCAGCTAGGTTACAGCTAAGGAGGAACACATTAAATCTTGCTACAGTAATTTGTAGGGCTTTGGGGTTTCAGTTCAGGCAACTTCAATTCTTAAGAGAAATCAGTAAATTGCATTCATAACAATATTCAGTGCTCAGTCAGTGGTAGCAGGGTGTGTTTGAGTTTTCAATGCAAAATAGTATTTTATTCACAGAAAGGGATCTCGAAAATCATGGAAAATTCACTATTTGAACTTTGCATTGGTGTTTGACCAATGATTGTCTCGTCGTTGTAAAGACTTGCTAGCTTGCAAGCCTCATATGCACGATCTCGGTTTCTCATTCCTTCTTAGTTAAAATTTCTACTCATGACAAGACTAAATAATGTTTAGTTTGCCTCTTTAAATTCTTTGAACTTAATGGATAATGTTATGTCATAAGGATGATTGACTACTGTCTGAGGAAAAAAAAAAGAAACCCTCAAAAAATTTAACTCTTGTTCAGTGCTGTGAGCAATTCTCGTTCCAGTGCATTGAATTATGAGGCATGATTGCCCAAGGGTTTAATTAATTAATTAAGTCTATTGGATGCATCCCGTAAGAGTTACGCTCTCGGTTACGCTTCCACTCTAGATTAGGGTTACCAGGATTGGAATCAAGATCTTAATTAACTTCAAGAGATCATCAAAGCGATTGGTAAGCAAACTAACGAAACGAACTGATTGAATTGTGTTCACGATCATGCATTAATTCCTGCCATTGAATTCTGGTCTCCCCACCTGCAGAAACTTCACCCACTCGGGTTTGAATGGACCTGTTCCTGCGGCTTTGGGCAAGCTCACAACGCTCACAGCTTTGGACATGGGCAACAACAAGCTTTGCACCACTTGCGGGCCTTGGAATCGAGTGAAGGGGGACCTGACAGCACTTGCCAGTCTCGTGAATTTGCAAACTTTGTAAGTGAAGCCTCGGGAGGGACACACCAGCTCCTGAAGTCAAATGCAGAATATTAATATTGAGAGGCCTGCTCACTACACTAATGATGTTAAATAGTGTATCCACACTAACTATTTTAGAAATGCTATAAGTTTTTACTCTTCCTGAATATTTTTACGGAAGGCATGGATCCTAATAGCACTATAGTTGGGAAAACTCTGTACCTATAGTTGGTAAAAATATTCATTAAGAGTAAAAACTTATGGCTGTTTTAAATCAATTAGTGTAGATAAAACTATTTAACATCATTAGTGTAGTTAGGGGCATGCATGTTTTCTAATCGATGGTGAAAGATTGATTGAAACACCCAAATTTTGTTGAAATCAATGTGCAGTGCAGTGCACTTCTTTTGACCTTATTAATTACTGCAGTTTTCAGATAGCAAAATCAACTTAGAATAACCTACTTTTGGTTCCAAAGTGTCACATGGCATCACATGATTGGTTAAATACATATATATGTCGCAATTTTTGTCGCTGGAATCACAATCACGCCACTTTTAACTAAATTGACGATACTTCTACAACCTACAAGTTAAGTTTACATTCCCTGTGGGTTCTAATGTGGAATTTAGAGTTGAATTAATTAGAGCTCATTCGACACTACCTGTTCACCGCAGTCTCAGTATATATGTTTGATATTAAGCGTTTATTAAGCGTTTAATAATTTTTTCGGTAGCTTTTGAAATTTGAATTTACTTGGCTTACTCGATCACCGCTTCTGTGTTTTCTGGGCCATTTCCGATGCAGAGTGCTTACTTCAAATGAGCTTTCTCTGGACTCGTTCCCTACCGCCATTTACAAGCTTACCAAGTTGGTGAACCTGTAAGTTGATTAAAAATCTGTTTTCTGTTGTTGTTTTTGTTGTTGTTAATTATTAATGTCTAATTAGTTAAAAAAATTGAATGCGAGATCTTTAATTAATTTCTTGTTTTTTGATTTGTGGAAAACAGGAGACTGGACAACACCCTGATCAGAGGGGCTTTTCCGTCTCAAATCTCGGGGCTCTCGAACCTTCAGATGTTGTAAGTGATACATATATATAACTTAATCTGTGTCAATTTAGTGTGGCAGAAATCAGTATGGGGAATTTCGTAACTTTGGCACTTTTAGAGTTTAGACCGTGTGGTCTGAAATCTACACTTGTCCTAGATGGTTTACGCCACGCGGTCTGAAAATGGCCTGAAAATGGCCTCAAAACAGCGTATGGAATATTGCCATTTTAAGGAAACTGACCATTTTGTTGTTGCAATAAATTTTCTGCAATCACTCAAAGTGGTTGGTTGTAGAGCACTATTGAAGGGATAGTAGACAACTCCATTGTTTGAACTCCTGCCATTTTCATTCAAGCATGGTTAGAGAACTTTCAATACTTTTTCTCACCTTGCTAATTGGAGGTCACACAACCACGTGTTGATTGGAAGTGTTAATAATAGGGTGAGTATATAAGGTGCTTACTTCCCAAATTGCATCTTGCCTAAAACTGCCATCATCACTCTGTGTACATCTCCCAAATCAATATGTACTTATGTGGAAGAAAAGAGTTTAGAACCTCTACCAAAATAAGCTTTGACCCTTCCTAAATTTTGCATATGGTATCCAAATATGGCATTCTTTAGTGCGTTGAGACCTTCTTTCACTTGCCAACAAGAAAATTAATGAAAATTGGACCAGTGTATTAATAATAACTAGGCGCAGTATAGCAAAAAAAACTGGTGGTTTGGGGGTAACCCACMTTACATTCAGGTGTCAAATGATTTTAAAGTCTTCTTCCTTAAAACCAATGACGGAATTAAATAATTGTAAGGTCTTCATTGGGTACAATTTTTTTTTGATGTATTGACTGGTGGATCAACTTTCATATTTTCTGGTACAGGTACTTGGGAAACAATTCATTCACAGGGCCATTGGACGGGGCGCCACTGAGCACAATGTTGAATTTGACAGAACTGTAAGTTTTATTAACACACTTCAGGAGTTTGTACTCATCAATTGAAAAAATATTGCTGAGGTAAACTAAAAATATTGATAGTCCAACCTCAACATATAAATATGTATTACATAATTTGTAGAAGCAAATGAAAAATTTATTATGCAACAATGTAAGGTGGGTGACCCAAAAGCGCCAGATACCTTAAAGTGCCATCTACAGCCTCTGTACATTTCTGAAATCAGTTATGTACCTATTTGGATGGAGCGCTTTYAGAAACAAACTTTGACCTTTAATAACTTTTGCATACTATATTCAAATGTTGTGTTTTTTGGTGCATTGGAACTTGCTTTCACATACCAACAAGATGATATAGAAATCTATACAATCTAATAATAGTAACTAGGCGCAGTACCAATTTGTGGCGCTTTTGGGTCACCCACCTTAAACATATCAGACGCTTTCAATTCAAGTCTTTGTGTTGTATGTAAGTTATGTAACTTACATTTATGTGTAAAACTGCTCAGTACTTTAGAAAGTTTCAATGTCAAGTTTTTGAGTACTCAGTATGAAAATGTGCACTTTCTTTAATTTGCTTTATCTTGAGACCACTGACTTTACAGTAATTGATCAATGCCGGGTGGAATGTTTGTGGTCCCTCAAGGTCTGTCTGGGGTAGTCTGTACTACTCTGTGTGTCCTCCGGAGCTCGGAAAGCTTGTCAATCTAACCTACCTGTGAGTCCCTGAAGCCCTATTTTTCCCCACTATTTTCACTAAAAGACTTAGTACACCATTTATTCTAATTAGTGTGCAATACATGGCTATAATTTTGTAAGCTTAATGCTAATTCAAAACCAGTGTATTGGTGTACCTATTGATAATCACCATTGTTTGAGCTTTGGAATATCATACAATAGAACTTCTAATAAACTTCACTGTGAACTAATAAACCTCTATACAGTAGTGTGTCAGCCCGGTCCTGGCTTGAGTTGCATACAAAGGTCATGAAGACAAATGAGCCTCCTTTGATGTAGCAACCTCTCTACGTGAATGTGTCAAACCGGTCCCAGCCCGGATCTTATTAGGAGTTCTACTGTATTGGTCTCTTGTTTCTTGAATGAAGATTCAATGAAGAGCTTCTTGATTGTGGTCGCAAGGTACAATAAATCATGGAGCTCAATAAATAAAATAAACAATGTAGTAAGGGGAATTTCAATAAAATGGTGCCATTTTGCCATTCATTTGGCACTTTTATGGTGCAGACTACATGGTTTGAAATCTATACATGTCCTAGATGGCACTTTTACAGTTTAGACTGCGCGGTCTGAAAATGGCTCAATGGTCTGAAACCTTTCAAGAGTTATGATCAAGGATTCAAGGTTATCAAATCCTTGCCATTTTTGAACCCTTGGTGCAGGAATTTRAACAAGTGTGGTTTGTATGGTGGCCTGCCTCCGGAGTATGGACAGCTCACTAAACTACAGAGATTGTGAGCAAGCCAACCCATTTCTCTTTTCACCTGTTGCAGTTTTACTGAAATTAGTTAACCCTTTAAGTTGTAATTAATGCCTTCATCCGTTTTACAATTTTTTTCACATGTTTATTTGTATCATTAAATTGAATTCATTCTTTTCTTCACAGTCACCAAACTTGTCATAAAGCCAAACGTTGTCTTCTAGAGATTCAAGCACTACTTGGGATGAATGGGAAGTTATTTGAATGGAATTATTTAGATCGGAAGCACATTCAATTTTCATTCAAATTATGAACTTCCAAGCGCTTAAGGGTTAAATGTTACTCCCTTGGTCCTAAAATGATTATCCATAGTTTTGTTGGTATTTCTTTTGGGAGTCAATTCCATTGATCATATTGTGAAAAACATAATCATGAAGGGCTTCAAATTTGTTTACCAATAGAATCAATGAAGAACATTGCACATGTTTATTGCAGCCTAAATAAAATTAGTCGCCACGAAGTCTCCTTACAACCTACTCTAAACAACCTTAAAAAAACATGACATTCAAAGTGGAAAATCATTTTGGGACAAAGGCAATACAAAACAATAGAATATGAAAGAAGATTTTGTGTCTTGTTGTGGTAAAATGCAAGATTATCTTATTATTTCCCACCTCTAGCCCAACCCTATTGCAACATGTGGTCAATGTTTTTTTTATTGAATATTAGTTGGTTTTCTTTATGTTTTCAGACTGTTGTACAAGAATAATTTCACAGGGCCTATTCCAGATAGCTGGAGTACCATGGTCAGTCTCACAGACTTGTAAGGACTCCTAAACCTCAATCAATTGCTAGGCTTAGTTTCTTTTGTTGAAATTGGAGTGTTTAAATCTAATTCTAATTGCAAACAACATAGTTACAAGAATGGCATTCAAATATATAACATGCAAAAGTTGCACGAGGTCAAAATTGAAGTTGTATTTTCAAAATTGTGTCCTATTTTTTCAAATGAATGTCCTCACATTGCGCAACAAGTATCTAATTTTTTTGTGCAACAAGTATGTACAACAAGTATGTAATTTCTTAACTCACTTTTGGAAACATGTCCAAGAATGGCATTCAAAGTAATATAAGAAGCAAAAGTTGTACAAGGTCAAAATTGAAGTTATATTCTCAAAATTGTGTCCTATTTTCAATGTCCCCACATTGCGGATTGTGCAACAAGTATCTAATTTTTTTTTGACTCACTTTTGGAAACATGTCCAAGAATGGCATTCAAATACATAGTTCGCAAAAGTTGTAAAAGGTCAAAATTGAATACTTTAGTTAGTAATAAATTTTCAAAATTGTGTCCTATTTTCAACCATGCCCTCACATTGCGGATAGTATCTAATTTCTTTTCGACTCACTTTTGGAAACATGCTTGGTTTTCAGTGATCCTACCCTTAATTATCACACTCTAAATTATCAAATTTTGTTGTATAATTTATGCAGTGAGGTCCATAACAACTACTTATATGGAAAGTTGCCGACCTGGCTTCTGCAACTTCCTTCTGTCGGTATCATGTGAGCTTGATATATATCCTCTACCTCATGAATTTGGAGTGTTCTACACTGAATAGGGGTATTAAGGGGACCAAACAATTAAGGGGACTGAATGAGAAAAACTGTAGATGTTTGAAATATGATGTTCAACCCCCGTCCACTTTAGTCAATGTTGATGTACAACAAAGGTATATATTTATATAGTGTGAAATGTCAATTAATTAGTATGGATCCCCTTAACCCTTAAAAGACCATGCATTGAAAAAGTGGATGCGCCTTGGTCAACCTCGATTGCAACTTTTAAAATAATTGTTTTTGGAGTTAGATTCCAACTAAGGAAATGAAGATTCATAAGTTTTGTATGTACTCCATTTGAAATTTTGAAAAATGTTAACAATTGAAAAAGTTATTGCAAATGAAAGCTCTATGTGTTAGAGTCCCCAAAACGTAATATGGTGTGTTTTTCATTTATATTTTCTATTCCAAAAATGTTTTTGAAAATTAAATTATAAAATTATGATTTTCAGTCTATCCTTCATTTATAGTAAAAATTACAAATTATTTCCATATATTATATAATTGATATAATTTTATTTCCACCTTTAGCTTTTAAAAATCACAATAATTTGATTTTTCCATCAAAATTATTGAAAAAATACAACATGAATGGAAAATTTGTTTATCTTCTAGCAAAAAATATCAAAATCTTACTTATCAATTAAATAAAAGGATAAATTTAGTTTCATAGTCAAATTTGACATCAAGGTCTTTGTTGTGGTTGTTTTGGGTGTAAAAACTATAATAACTTATTGAAAAATTTTCACACTGATTTCCATTGCTACTTGTGACACTTGAAAAAATTTGAAAAAATTTGGATTGTTTTTGCTATTTTTATTCATTTATGTTCATTTTTTGCAACAAAAATGATAACAATTACAATTTATCACAAAGCAAATTGAAATTTCTTGTAGTGATATACAACTCAGAGCTTCAAGTATTAAAAATACAAGATTGTTGTTTGAACACAAATTGAAAGGCTAAATTTAGCTCAAATAGGAAGTTTGACCATTTCACAATGGATCAAGTCCTTTAAGGGTTAATACCCCTATTCAGTGTAGTTGTTGTAATTGTTGATTTGAATTTGCATACTTTTTAAGAAAAAATGGTTGTTTATCTAGGATTTTGTTTAAATAATGTGCAAAGTATATGAAAAATTTGGAATTATCTCCCCATATTTTTATTTCATCCAAAGTTTAAAGCTGCTTGCAAGAGTGTTGGTTTTATGATTTCATTGGGCACTGAAATTAATATTTGGGATGATGCAACAGACGAGGCACCAACAATAATCTCTTTGGGTCACTTCCCCCAGTACTGAACTCCACTTACGCCCCAGGTCTTCGAAACCTGTAAGTATACACCTGAGAAAATATATCCCTTACCAGCACTAAATGTCTAGAAGCAAAATATTTGGCATTTATTGATCAAAATATAAGGTAGAACAACCCAATGTCGTCAATCACCCTACATTAGTAGAAAATTCAGTTTTAGTGTTGATTCGGTCGCGTTGTCCCAATCACTTTTTCACATAAATCTGTAAATTTACGACATCTACTAGATCCTCCCATTTGCATCAAGTCACCCACCCATTAACTTATCACAATCTCAACAATCTTTTAGCATCATGACAAGGTGGGGACATGTCAATGTGTGGTTCAGCATGAGCCAAAATTCTAAACCCAAACCATTGTTCACCAATCTAGTCCCAACAAACTTTGAAAAATCACAAAGTATTCATTTTTTTTTGTTGTTGGAATGTCTTCATTCTACTTGCAAATGACTTAGATCTCAAACCTCTCAATCACTGAAAATATGTGAGCTTCACAAATATTAACTTCTCCAAGATACCTAGATAACAAATTTTCTTGGTTATAGGCATGTTTACCTTATCTCAAGAATATGCTAAAATAGAAGTTTGTGTGAGACATTCCACCTGCATTAGTTAATAATGCTGTAGACACCCCCTAATCCCCCTGATCTAAAACCACCATCTTCAGAGAGACTTTGTACATCCAAAAAATTAATTATGTACCTATGTGGAAGAAACGCTTTTTGAACCAAACTTTGACCCTCCCTAACTTTTGCATATTGTATCCAAATGTCCCATTCTTTGGTGCACTGCAACCTCCTTTCACTTGTCAACAAGACAATATGAAAATCTGACTTGCCTAATAATGGTCCCAAGTATCAATTTGTGCATGTTTTGGGTGTACCCACCTCACTGATGCTGCTATCTATAATGAGGTTTATCAATTGCAGTTCTATGGAGTGCAACTACTTAAACGGACAGAGACCTACCGTGGCGCCAAACATTTCGTACGTGTTTTCAAAGGAACTTCTGAAATCTTTCCTCAATTTTGAGATATCAGTTCATGAGGTTTATGAATGAAAACAAGCAGTTCATAAGCGCACTGCATAACATTCAGTAGCGTGCTCTGGCACTGYRTTGGCTTAGGRTAGATGGTGTGGAATATACCACACCCAAYARCCTTCATCAGTAGCTAATTGGACATGTGGAGGAYGCAGAGGATGTTGGATGTGGAATATTCCACACCATCACTGTAGAGACCRYGCTTGCTACTGAATGTGATGTGGGCATGATTTCCAAACTCGGTACTGGTTTGTTGTGTGCAGGGCCAATTTTGATTACAACTGCTTTACTGCAGAATCCAGCTCCGACTCGGCGTGCATCAGGCCACAAAATTGTGCCCTGTTTCAACTATCCACTCAAAACGGTAACTGAAAATCAATCACTCCGCTTTCAACCCAACTTGATTTTGGGTAGAAATCATGAAGTTTTTTGGAGAAAAATTCCAAATCATGAAACAATCAGCTGAAATTTGACCCACGTGCGGCATTTTTCTTGGGTGCATTAGATCCTAGTTTCTTTTTTTTGTTCTGATATTCGGACTTCTTTTTATCACAGGATTGACATGCCCTGCTTGCCCTGCAAACCAGCACTTGGTGAACTCAACCAGTTGTATCTGTTTCCAAGGTACGATAAATTTCATGCCTGCTCTCACAATTCGCATTCGCATTGGATTCGATGGCAGTTTTTGAATCCCAGAAGCAGCAGCAGCAGCAGCAGCAGCAGTAGCTAAACGTAACAATCGAGAGATTTTTGCTTCAGCACCTTTTGAGCCTTTTGAATTGACACAGAAAAAGGAATCACAAGCACCTGAAATTTCATTCCCATCGAAACCTTGTTTTGAATTCAAACTTGAACTGAATTTTGAACAAGTGAGAGCGCCGACCCCAAACAAACAAACAAACAAACAAACGATTATTGTCTTTGTGACATGTTTGAGCTTCAAAATTTGCTTGGTTTGCATCAATTTGGGATGCCTTTTTTCTGATTCACTAAGCGCTGCTGCTTGGGAATATTAAGATGCACATGCTTCTGAATTGGACCGTCGTTTGCGGTGCGTGAATGTCAAGAATTTGTTACAAAATTGGTTATAAATTTGGCTGATTTACTTACCTATGATTGTCTCTGCAGATGCTGTGAAATCGAGCCGGGTGTTGGGAGTTGGTGCAGTGGTCGGTGTTGTACTTGTAGGGGCATTGCTTATGGTTGTAATTCTCCTCCTTTTGTACCTCTACCTGTACCGCAGACCGAGGAGCAAACCCGGCAACGGACTTTTATCTCACGCCGACTTTTTCAGCACTGGTAAAGAAGGTAAAAACATCTCACATTTCGGCACACTTTCGCTAGAAATTTCAAATATCTTGGCTCACAGACGGCACTCCAAGGGTATGTGCGCCCCGAATCGCCACCTGCAAACATTCGTTTCAATGTGACAATCCTGGGTGCACATAGCTTATGATTCCGGAGCACTGTTGGTTGTCCATCTTTTTCACTACAGCTGCATTGTGGTTGKCGATGCCTATAATCTTTAATTGAATCGTCAATGCTTTCATTCTTGAACATAATATGTACTACGAGGTGGGTGACTAGGAACGCTTTCATTCCAGAACTCAAGATGTGTGAAAATGTGTCAAAACAAAAGAAGAGGACACATAATCAAAGTATTTTGAATTCCCTGATTGCGACTTGACGTAGCGGAATTGGGCGCAAACCCTGAACCCTAAACCCTAAACCCTAACTAAGTAAGAGATTGCATGTCCTTTCACGAGATGTTTTATGAGCCCTTTTGATATTGGACGGGATTCTGATGTGTGTATGTCTGTGTGAGCGAACAGCGGGCAGCCTACGAATGAACCCCATGCCCTGGGAAGTGCCCAATGGAGTGCAGCGATTTAGTATCATTGAACTGATGAACGCCACCAACGGGTTCGACAAAGCGCACGAGATTGGGGAGGGTGGGTTTGGCAAAGTGTTTGTCGGCAACTTTCCGGATGGTCGCACTTTGGCCATCAAGAGAGCTGCCCTTGTGTCGTCCACCTCGGGAGCAAGCAACCAACAGTTCCGAAATGAGGTACAAAATGGAGTTGTGAGTTTGTGTGAAAGATGGTGTGTGCTACGATGTACGCTTTAGGGTTTAGGGTTTAGGGTTTGATTTGGAGGGATTGTCACTTACATGCGCTTGTTGTAATTGTTGTAAAACTCCATGGACTTTGTTTTCTCTCTCTGTACAGACAAGACTGCAAAGGGATCACACGGATGGAATTGATAACATCGTCGACCAAAAACTGGAGGGCAAATACCCTCAAGACACGTACACAAAATTGGTGGATTTGGCGCTGATGTGTGCATCGTTTCAGAAAAACAAGAGACCCTCCATGAAGGTCCGATCTCAATCAATCCCATTCATTCTCTTAGCTCACCGAAGGTTCTTTGAATTTTAATCCTTAAAACCTGAAATCACTTTTCTTTAGTTCTGAAATAACCTCTGAGAATTGATGTAAATTTTGCTCTCTCGCAATGCTCTTCACATCATGGGTGATGTGTCTAAAAAAAGGAATTTCATGAAAGCCTTTTCTTTCTATTGCAAGTAGGGGTAATTCATCGTTAACAGGTTTGATTGATTGATGATCCAAGAGGGTCATTGTTGTCATTTTAAAAATCCAAATGTAATTCATCACATTGTGGAAAACATCCACATAATTAGGGTTTAGGGTTTAGTGTAGCTGTTTAGGGTTTAGTGTAGCTGTTTAGGATTTAGTGTAGCTGTTCACGGTTTAGTGTATCTGTTTAGGGTTTAGTGTATCTGTTTAGGGTTTACTGTATCAGTTTTGGATTTAGTGTATGTGTTTAGGGTTTAGTGTACCTGTTCAGGGTTTAGTGTATCTGCTTAGGGTTTAGTGTATCTGTTTTGGGTTTAGGGTATCTGTTTAGGGTTTAGGGTATCTGCTTGTTTTGATGGAAATGTTTCTCATGAATTTACGTAAATTGTTATGTGTGTGACCAGTACGTGGTGAGTGTTTTGGAGCCCTTGCTGCAATCTGCTGAGCGGCCGCCACAAAACTACTCTCTACAACCATGGCCAACGACAACAAAAATGAGCTCCCCGGGGTTGTCCAGTCACACAGGAGGTTCCGAAGACATGGGAGAGACCGCCTTCCSGACTATTGGTACCGAATACACCCGCATTGAAATGTCCACTATTCTCTTACCACGCTAGCTGCTGSTAAAAGCATCCAAACCATGAAAATGGGAGCCACCAATGTAGCTAAGTAGCTAGGCTTTTGAAGAAGATGATATAATTATGTGGTGTGATAAGCGGATACTTAGGTGAGAGAGAATTTTAATAGGATCTGAAAAATCAACCCAAACTTTCTCAAGGCTTAGAAAATCTTAATGGTGATGTCAGTGTTTATGCTATAAGAGTCTATTGGAGAGAATCATAACACTGAGGATCAATTGTGGGAGCCAACCAACCTACCAATCCTAAGATATATGTTTGTAAACATTAAGAGTTTTTTGGAGACCATTGTAATGGTGGATCAAAATTGACTCCAATTTTTCAAAAGTGGGAGTCAAACCCAATCTTGAGGAACTGATGATTATATGTAAATTTTTGTACTACTATTTGTATCAATGCTTWTAATAGGATTATCAACTTTTTGCTCTCAACTTTCAAGGATGGTGTGTACGGGCTATAGAATGTTATGAGTGGTTTGATGTGTAGCAGGAATGTCAAACACAAAACAACAATTGGAAGTTGTAATGTAATTTATATATGATTGTGTAGAATGATGTTAACATGGCAGCATTAAAAGCTTTTATTGTCCCTGTAAGCTCGATTTCTCTCATAGGGGCAAAGACTATCTCTTGCAGGGTTGGGCAAGAGACTGGGTTCTTCCAACGAGCACGAAGCAATGAAGGAGGACAGGTCGCAGTGGGTTGACTGGATAGCAAGAAATGTACTAGGCGTCAACAACGATGGCAAGACAATTTGAGCTTCAAATGAATGTAAAATTTAAATCTTCAAGTGAGGTTGTTTAATTGATTAGACAGCCTCACTTGAAGATTTGGACTTGTCAATTTGGACGTTGTTTTCTTGTAGTGAGAATTGGAATTAATATCACATTGAATTGTAGCCATGCTTGAATTAATATGCTTGGGAAGAGAGTGTATTGTACATCAAAGGATCAATTGACCATATTGTTTCGGTGATCGCTTGTGTAATGTAATCCTTTTTTTTTTGGTTTTTTAAAAAGTGCTAGGATGGCGGTCACTTAAAATTTGGTGAAGCATTATATTTCCTCATACATCCATCTTTTGGACCAAAAAACACTTTTCAATCAAATTCATACACTTTTTCACCCAAATTTGGCAATTTCATCCATATTTTTAATAGAATTGAAAAAAATTCAGTCGAAAAAAGATTACTTTAATCTAGGAAAAAGTGAACATTTATTTTGAAATGGTGCAATCTAGCACCATGGTGCCAAAAAAAAGGGTTGGTATAATGTAGTTGGTAGTCAATTTGTATGCTACATTGGGTACCCTCCAAAACCGCCAAGATACTATTGTTAGAATGGTTAAATTTTTATGTCTTCTTGTTGGCAAGTGAAAGGAGGTTCCTATGCACCAAAGAATACTACATTTGAATACCGTTTGCAAAGGTTATGAAGGATCAAAGTTTTTTTTGAGTAAAGGTTCTAAACATTGTTTCTTCAACGTAGGTACATATTGATTTTGGAGACGTACACAAAGTCATAATTGTGGTTTTAGGTAGGTTGCAATTTTGGGTGTACCCACTTTGTATGAGACATGCTCTTTTTTTGTAGAAATGCAATATAACAACCAATCAATCAAGTTAGTATGAAGGATGCATGATTAAAGTGCCTAAGAGTTTTTGGTATGAAGGCAAATCGTAGATTTTAAGCATTTTTTGCAAAGTACAGTATGGCATGACCGCATGAGAAAAATCTTGACGTTACATCTTCACTTTTACAATTTTTTTCTTTTCTTTCCGTCCGTATGTGAACTTATTCAAAACCTTGCACAATAACTATAATAGTCGCACTATTAAAGATAAACAAAAAATTGTTTTTCCAACATATTTAGATGTACTTCATTTGTCCTTGTGGTTCCCATAGTAGACTCTTAGAATCATTCATAATCCTCTTAGAGCATCCCCACCAGGGACTTTCCCATCCCTATCCCTATCCCAATTCTTCATCACAAAATATAGGGATGGGGAAGCCTCTTACCACCCATGCTTCCCCAAATCAATATTTTATACTAAATCTAGGCAAGTGAAGTCAACATGCACTTGTAAATATAGTAACAAGGGAAAAGTAATAGTCCAACTCCAAGTCATGGGAGTATACATCATGCAACAACGGTAAATTCAAGAATAGGGTTTACCATTTCTCAATTCCCTTTCCCTCATCCAATTTAGGGAATTGGGGATCCCAATTCCCCAAAATTTGGAGATACAAGATGCTGGTGGGGAGGGGTTCTTCCCTATCTGGATGAAAACCATCCGGTTTGGGGATAGGGAAGTCCCTAGTGGGGATGCTCTTAGTATGCATTTGGTAGTCCTTACGGTTTCCATGAAAAAAGAACCCGACTTGAGGCAATACAGAAGGTGATATTACAGAAGGTGATATTACAGAAGGTGATATTAAAGAGGTCTAAGACTATGGGTGCACTGGCATATGCGTTCGTCTCCGATGTATTCTCGAAGGAGCTTCTTCAGTCCTCGTCTGTCGCAATAGCATTCCCGAGCCTTGATTCCCGAGTCTTGGAGCTGCAATTGGGGCTGCATTCCATCCGCTCGCCAATCTCTTCGTAAGCTTCCTCCCTCTTCCTCTTCCTCGATTAGGGTTTGTTTTCGTGTTGGTTTCGCCAGTGAATGGTCGAGGACTCGATGAATCATAATTGGTGAATGTAGCTTCTTGTTTGGATTAGAAATTGTTGTTTAGGCACCCAAAATCCATGTGGAAAGTATGATATTTGAGCATAGATGGTCTAAAGGATGGTGGCATCAATGGAATTCTAGAAATATGTCCACAACCTAACTATCCGCAACAAGGAAATTTGACCATCTTTATTAACAATTTTTTATAGCACCAAAGTGTTCACCAAAGTTTGTTGTCAACATTGTTGTCTGAGGAAGCAATAAGTACAAGGTGCCTCATATGGACAGAGCCAAGCTTGATAGGCCAAGGGATCAGATCGTTTCACTTGCCTGCACTAGGTCGTTCAATATGACAATCACTTAGCAATCTGAATAAAAAGAACTAAGCTTTTCAGTGGGACAGGAGTACATTTCTCAAAACATTTAAAAAATTACTAATCCAACATTTGCATACATGCGCAATACCTACACCCAACGTGAATGTAGGTAAACTAACCTTTTGCAAATACAGATACACAGCTAAATGGAAGACTTGGATCACAACGAGCCTGAACCCGGGAGTATTAATGGCATACAGCAAGCTCATCCAGCTCAATGGTGTCGGTCTCCTCGCATAGTCTTTCAACAGGACAAACCGAAAGGCCCTACTCAATCTACAACCCATAATTCCAACAATGGATCGCATCTTAATCATTACTGGTAGGAATTGTCATGTTTCTCACCACGAAGATACACCGTGCGGATACAAAAAACATACACCATACACAACAATTCAGGATGGAGAGCTTCAAAAAATATTCTTCCCAAATCACCAATTTAAATGAAGGTGATCTGAAAGAGGAAAGTAGTAGTTTGCAAAAGAGAGGCACAAAAAGGCCACTGTTAGAAGCATTCTCAATAAACAAATTAATACCAATGCTGTAAAGCCAAGCCGATATGCTACAGAAGTTGCCCTTGCTGCACCCATAAGCTCACACCTGCAGTCGCACAATATWTTCTAGTATCTTCCTAATCTCGATCCAGAAGTGAATTATGCACCCGTAACAATGTATGAATCAGACTCGTAGCCAAACCGAAGAAGACCGCGACAGCTTGACTGCCGAATCAGGGTTGTAAGCCTTTCTACAACCCGGGCAGCGCCCATCGTCCGAAGAGATTCTGTGGTAGCAGAATAGACACAGTTGAAAGCCACAAGTGCAGGGCATATATGACGAGTCAGTCATATCAAGCTCCTCCGTGCAAATAGGGCAGTACGACGGGGTTGCAGGTTGATTCCCCCACATGTTTCCGTGCATGTTGCCCCAGCCTTGATGGTTGTTACTGCTCGAGTGGTTCGGGTATGTATGCTGCTTGGTGAGTCTCGGCAATGTTGGAGGTCGAGATACATCATCAGGTCGCCAAGCCCTTCCTCCATTTCCTCTTCGGCCTCCAAAACCGGAATTCTTGTACTTGTACTCAGGTTTCAACTGGCCACTCTGCATGTCAGGATGATGAGGATTGTAGTGATGAGAACCATTCTGCTTCTTGTCATGTAAYTCCTTCCCTTCACTATGCAGAGCACGATCAGAGCTAGAACCTTTGTGTGACCCTTCTGATCGATGCGGAGAACTCTGTACATGCAACGCATCAAAAGCAGATTCCCAGTCATCTTCAGCATCGTGAGACTCGTCATTGTCTTCAGAACCACTTCCTGTGCTGTAGCTGCTACTTGCACACGARCTGTTTGACCGTGACTTGCTCATATCACTACCGGAACGTCCATTATTAGTCGAGTCCTGCTTATGCTCACTTCCCCCATGCAGTTCTTCATCCCTGAAATACTTGGGTGCCCTTGAGGAACCATCCTGCCTCTTTGATGGAGCCTCTCGTTTAGAGCTCTTGACTTCATTACTCRTACCACTTCCRGAGGCCCGTGAATGTGAGGCAGGGGAACCTACAGGTGTCCGCTCACTCAAAGATCCACTTGAACCTGAACCTTGACTGCGAGAGCTCCCTGACGGACCTGCCCTATCTTGCTGCATGCACTCTCCATCCCCAKTCTTGTGGTGCTGCTCACAACTCCGATGCTGTTGCTCAGGACTTTGTTCCTGCTGCTCCGCCTTCCCCTGTTTTCCTGTAAGAAGACGGAGGAAACCTCAARCAATGCTCCAAAAAAAATGCAAAGATCTAGGAGCAAATTGCTAGCTGGGAATATATAGAAACAATAGAAAAGATGTGATCTAGGTAGGCAAGACTCTACCCTAACCCCAATGAAAACCTTGTCGCCTTKAACATTTGACAGTGCTGTAATTCCTGTATAAGGTTGGACTCAACAAAGGATAAAAGACAGCATTCCCTCCATTGCATTCTAAACTACTAGAAACAAGGAGCACATTAATTCAGAAGACTATCAGAATTCACAATTCTATGGTGCTCTATCGACCTAGCCTGGGTCAATCCTCCACATACTAATTATCAGAAACAGACACCATCCAAAAACGGATAGCAGAGAATAAAWTTGCAGCAGATTAAACAGAAGCCAGATTAAAAAGAAAGAAAAGAACATCTCATGCAAAAGATACTATAAAACTACAGGCCCTTGACAGAGAAAACAACGCACATGTAAATTGAGTATGATAAAAGGTGTAGAAAGCTACATCCACCACAAGCAAGACAAAGGAAGTACTCTCAAATTGGACCCTTACAATCGCAACTAATTGGGATATCCGAAATAACAAATAAAGACAAAAAACTGTCTCTAACGATTCTTGACTTAGCCTTTCATTGGTCTACATGAAAGAAGCTCTACCTTGTGAACCTTGAGATAACCATTGTTCTCTACGGGCGTCCAGCTTATGCTGCTTCAGCTTGGCAGACCGGTTCACCTGAACACATAAACCATCTCAGTATTGTTGGGGCACTGAAAGCTTCTCATCACATAACACTAAGGCGGMCAAAACCTCTAGCCACGTGCTTCCACCATTGTTCTTGTCAATTCTGAAAAGGACGATGGGAGTTTCAGGGCGACGTTACTTCTACTCAGCTTTCACATTTTTGTCCGACGAAACTCGCAATTTTCCTTAGTTTAGTTGGTCTATAGCATTTCCCGGCAAGTAAACCGGTGTTTGCTAAATGACCCCAKGATGGGAGGGGCTACCAACAGAAAAACTATTTTGCAAAAATCAATGACAACAGTCTGCAATTTGGTCCTTCCAGACTAGGGTGCATGGGAATTCAAGAGCAAAAACGAATYACCGAAAGWAMAKAAAAKGGACAAAGCACAGAGCACGAAGCAAGCCAAGAGGATAGTCGTCTGCAACAACTATCCAAATTTATAAAGTTACGATTCCAGGAGAGCCGAAATCTGGAGGGGAAAACGAAAACGAGAAGGGCGAGAAATCCCGAAGAGACACCGGCACTAACAGTGCACTTCAGRAACTCACTAAGCTTTGAAAATCCTCTTGAAAATCATTAACACCTAAAAGAACGCATTAAAGAAGAACTAAGAAATCACATAGTGGACTGAAAAAGTCCTACTAATGACAGACACAGACGAGTTTACAGTGACCAGATAGAACTGCAGATCTCTCCACAAGAAAACTCACAAAGAAAGAACGGATTGCAAAAAAAAGGACTTGTATATGAAGGCATAGGGTCTCGCGGATCTGCAGCAGATACACTACCAGGATATTCAATTTATAAGGGCAACGAATCCTTGTGATTTATGTCTTAAAGCTACGTTCCAAACGACGTAGCGAAAGCTCCACGACCCCAAGAAGCCTTCCTTCAAGCACACCAGATACAAACAGGTACATGTAGATACAACACCCTRTCTCCAGATCGCAATGCATGTGCAAGTGTCAAGGGGATTCACGAAATCCGCAGCTGACCAATGCAGATACCAATCCATCATTCAATGCCGAAATTACATCAACGACAAATGCGGATGCAAGATACGGATAAGCTCACTATGCAAACCTAGACCCTAACCCTTGCCGACACTCGAGATGCTATCATCTCCCGCGGCATGAGAATTGAAGAATTTCGGGACCAAAAATCAACGGACGCTCCATAATTTGTCACCTCACGAACAATAAATTAAAAGAATACGTCTACATATATATATGAATTATTGGTTTATAGACATAGACCTGTCACAACCTTTCACTTACACTCCGCAAAATGCAAGAGCCGACCATACCGTTTCCATAAACAAACCAATCACATCGATAATTTCGCTTTCCAAAGTCGCAAAAGTCTTTCCACCAAATCCATCCCATAAAAAATTCATCACACATGTAAGTCCAACGGATCAAGCACACTCGAGCAACAACATACCTTCTTCCGACGACTTGCATCTTTCGCGCTCAGAAATTCCGCCCTGCACTGCCGGTTGCTGTGCTCCCCGCAGTTGCCGTTGCTGTGCAASCGCACGGAGACGTCCTGGTGCTGCTCCCCGGACGGCTGGCACTGAAACGACAAAACTGAGGCGTTGCTGTTGTTGCTCGGCCTGGCTCCAGCAGCAGCACCACCCCCACCCCTGCGGCGCTGATGCTGCTCGGCGTGCCCGTTCACGGTTGAAAGCGTGTTGGAAGCTGCCATGTTAAAACCACATTCCACCACCATACCCTAACCGCTTTCTTCTGCTCTTCTATCTCCGCAAAAACAACGACCTCCTCTCGTCTCCGCACCGCAACGCACCACACCACAACAAACAACAACAATCAAACCTCTCTCCCTCCCAACGCCACCAAAATCTCTCGTTCCGCACTCAAATCTTCGCCGCCTCTACACCAAATCCGACGCCGTAAAAACAGACAACAGGGAAATGTTGCGCTCTATATGTCTGGGATGCTCACCAGCACATCAGCAATAGAAAAACAAGCGAGGCTTGAATAGCTTTCAACGAAACCCTGAGGTCCGGGCCCTCAGACAGACGCCACTATTACAGCCTCGAGCCATCTGGGACGCCGAGCCTGGAACCGGACCTACCCCGAAGGTGAGGTCGGATTTGGGACGAACCTGWGACTTGTGGCCAACCCGGACCAAAGAGAGGTCCGACTTCCACGTGCCTCTTGGTCGACCAATCCGGCGAAAGCGGAACCACAGAGGCTCGGCCCACCCCAGCCGTGGACGGTACCCGGGCTGTCTCGTCCACAGCCGCGCTCCACCCGCATTGGCCGCTTTTAGCCGGAGCTGCCGCTTGGAGGCTCGCGGCCCTACCACCGAGCCTACTCAGCCTCCTTTCCCTCCAGTTTACTCAGTTGAAGTTACAGTAGCATTTAACTAGAGTGGATTTCTTATTTTCACCTCGTGCTGTTTTTACTGCCRAAAGATTTTAGCTTTTTGGAAAAAACAGTCGCCGTCTTCTGAAAAAGTAACCACACCGACTTGTGACTTTGTTGTACTCCCTACAGCTTCTCTCCCAAAATGTAAACCTTATGAACATGAAAGCCTAGGTTTTATTTGGATGTACTCATAATTATCGACTTTAATAAATGAGGCAATTTATTTTGGCTTTTAGTTTGTTTTGTTTGTTTGTTACAGTGAGATTTTTTGAACGATGCATCTCAAATTGCATTTTTGATATTGCTGAAAAGTTCTTTGCCAGGAGGGATGCACTGTCTTTGATTTATGGCGTTTAAACTTATGGTGTGCAATTTATTGAATTTCAAAGTTTTTATGCTTTAAAATATTGAAAAAAAATTGACTAATATTAATTGTAGCAATAAAACACGATACACTATATAATGATGAAAATTCTATAGTTTGAATTCTAGAATTTAGTAGATACTAAATAATTTTTAAATGTTCTTTCAAAAGTTATACTTCATACTAATCTTTATTCCAATTGTTGCATTGAAGAGAAAATTATGCCATCCAAAGTAAAAATAGCATAGCCACATGTGGCAATAAAAAAGATTCCACAAAAATTCAAAATACATTTCAAAATTAGTTTCTCACAAATTATAATTTTGTCAATATGAAAAGCATTTTTTGGCATTTCCTTTGTGTTATTGGTGTGCAAATTATAAAGGGTCTTGTTAGTTGACAATCAGAGCATCATCGAGATAGAATAACATTTTAAGACTTTATTTTCATCAATCTATTTATATAAAATGATCACAAAAGATTTGATTTGCTTACTAGAACAATTTCAATTTTAGAATGGATGTGTTTCAATTAGCTCTTGGAGTTATTAATGAAATAGTTTTTCTTTCTATTTTATACCTACATCTACTTAACAAATTTGAAAGTAAAAATCAAGTCTTTTTTTTCTATAAATACTCAACTTTCCAATCAATTCTTCAAAACTTTGTTGGTACCATAGTGCAAAACTTTAAGTTAAAGGAATTCAAAGCCTTATAATGTACTATAGAAAGGTGGAAATAACAACACTATTTTAATCACTTTAAATATTTTGCTATATGTGTAATCAAAGTTAACAAAACTTCTCCAACACATCTTCATGCCAATTTAGTAAAATATCTTCTAACTGAAAATGCAAAAAAATTAGTCAATTTTTGCTCTTCGCAATAGGAATATCAATTTTAGAGTAGTTTCTTTTATCAAACATACTCTTTGAAAAAAACATGTAAATGTGGTTGATTTATTATTTTATTATTATTATTTTGAATATTTTTTGGATGACTTCTTTTAAAATATACTTCCTTTCCAAAGTTAAACATTTTGATTTTCTAATGGATATGATTTTCTAAATATTTATTCAATTACTACCAAAAGGCATCATGGCTTTTAAATTTTTTCCTCCTAAAAAGGTTTGATGATTAGAAATCCTTTGTTAGACTTGTACATGAAAGAAATCATTTTTATTTACTAAATATCATTATTTTCAAATTGAATTTAGTAACAACAAATTGAAACTTAAGATTTTCTTTTGATACTCAAATAGACCAATAAAAATTAAGTATTTCTTAGCAAGAGTATTAAAACTTCATTTATTTAAATATTCAAATTTTAAAATGTAAATGTGAATTTTTAAGTGTAATTCATCGTCAACTATTATAAAGGTATGAAGGTCAATTTCAAACAATTTTGCCTAGTTCAATAGCTAGAAATGATTTCATTGTAGTGATGCAATGAACTTGTAGCAACCATTCTCAAAAATTTTAGTTTAAGGCAATAATGTAATTAATAGTGGCTAGAATTAAAGAATTGAGCGATGATAAATGATTCCTTAAAACCTAAAGGTTCAAAGTCTTCAAATGGATTTTTGAAAATATTTGGCAAGTACCTATGATGCTAAATTTTACTTTGATATTTTGGAATTTTTGAAGGTAAGGAAATGTACTAGATTTTGGAAAATATAATTTTATGTTATTTGGTGCTTGGGAGAATAAATTATGACCTCTTAAACTTAAATGATTAACTTTGGGCAATGAAAAAAATGAAAAAAACTTGAAATTTTTTAATTTTTTATAGAATAGTTTTTTGTCTTTTTTTTCAGAGGTTTGATTAATTCCATTTCAATTGGATATGATGTGAAAGTTATGAAAGTCTTGTTTTGAGGGCAATCAAGACACTTTTTTGAAAAATAATTTATAGGATTTGTTTTTTAACTCTAATTACTAATTTTTCAAAACAAAAATGTTCGAAGGGTGCAGATTACTTGCTAAAACAATCTAGCGATTGGGATTAGCATGTTCCAATTCTTGTTTTGAACTTATTACAATTCAATTTTTCCTTCCATCTTATACATATTTCCACTTATACAACTTGTTCAAATATTAAAATATTAAAAAATATTTCAATTTTTTTAAAGACTGTCACTTCAATTGACCACCGTAAAGATTTAAAATTCACATTGTGCAATGCAAAAATTTTAAGTTAAAAGGATTTAAAGTCCAAAAATATAGTATGTCAAAGTAGACAAATTAAATATGTAGCTTTTACACTTTGAACACTAATATAATACAACCTACTCAAAGTCAAAGTGCATGAAATTTTTCCTACACATTCTTGTACAAGTGTTGTATAAGATCTTATGTGTCAATAATTATGCCAAAAATAGATTGATTTATTGTAGCTCTTTGCATTAGAAATGGTAGTTTTGACTTTTGAATAGTTTTTTGGTGAAATATGGTCATGAATCTATAGGGGTTAAAGATTAGATGTTCAAATTTTGGAAACTGATGAACGCAAATATGTCTCAAAATTTCAATTGCTCAGAATTATGTTCTTCCCACCCACCTAAATTGTTGTGTAAATAAAGATAGTAATACATATTAGATTGAGAAACCTACATCAAATTTAAAAGCACGATCCAAACAAAAATGCATAAAAACAACACTCTCAAGTGATTGGATACAAGATTTGAACACATGTAAGGTGAGGTATCTCTCACTCCACAAAAGAAGAATCCAAGAATGCAAATGTAAGAGAAAGAGAAGTTTTAGTGAAAGGCACATACCATTGCTAAACAAATTTCAACAAAACATTCTCTCTCAAAACATGTACATTAGATGAGATTTGAAGCAAAGGATGGGCCGTTTCAAGCCTATTCCCCCTATTCTTCTTGATGCAATGAAAGAGTGGTTGGTTGTTGTCAAAAAATAAAGACTATAAAAACAAATTTAATTAAAGGTTTGGAAGTAAAAATTAATTAATTAATTAATTAATTAAAGGTTTACAAATAAGACCAAACTACATATTAATTAAATAATGTAGTTTAGCAAACAAAATCCATTTGACATGGTTTCACACCCTAAGCCATGTCACATGACAATTGTCATGTAAATAAATATCATAATACACAAGAGATTGAGTGACATAAGCCTACATCAAATGTGAAATCAAAATCAAAATACATAAAAATAACACTTTCAAGTGCACCCTTAGCTAACAATGTTGCCTTGACAAGCAGCTAGGACTATATAACAAACTTAGTGGGTTTTAAGTACCATGATGAAAGAACTATATATCATTTTTCAAGATCCAATTCAAGGTCATGGATTGGCCAACATGTACAGAAAAGAAAATTCACCATGGCATGAAAAGAGATTGTAGGCCAAATGCAAATGTGAGTCCCATCCTTAATTGCCTTTGAAAAGTTTTTTTGTTGATGTCAAATCTTGGTATTAATTGATCATTCCAAACTCTAGCCTTGTGTATTGTGCATTTGGTGCCTAGTTAACTCAAATAGAAATGATGTCATTATAAACATAAGTTGTTTGTCCTTTTGGACTTGACCTGACCTAAAATAGATAGAGCATGACCTGCACACCTAAAACAAATCCAATCCTTTAGCCTTGGGTACTTCACTAGGAGTTACTTTAGAAACAAAGTGAGACCTACTATAGGATACATTTCAAATGTTGGAGCTAATAATTTAAAAACTATTCAAGTTATTATAGCATCACTTATTTGAAGCATTTTTTATTACAACTACTATACAATACATTCTAATGATCCATAGTATATAATTTGTAAATGTATTCAAGGAGTAATTTCAAAGGAAGGAGAAGAACATGCATGTGGAGCTTCCATTTTCCATCTACAAATAGACAAAATAATGAACATCTTATTATGTGTATAGGCAAGTTTTTTTGTTTTTTTTCCAAATAGAAGCTATCTTTGTATTGCATCTTAAAGCCCTAAATTCTAAAACCAATCTACTTGCTAGCACACTTTGTAAGATTTTGGGTGCACCTCCAAAATGGCACTTGACCTTAAACAGCCATCTTCAGACGGTGTACATCTCCCAAACCAATTATGTACCTATGTGGAAGAAATGCTTCTAGAAACAAACTTTGACCTTCCATAACTTTTGCATACCGAATCCAAATGGCGTGTTCTTTGGTGCATTGGAATCTCCTTTCACTTGCCAACAAGACAATATGAAATTATGAATAGCCTAATAGTAACTAACTAGACACAGTACCAATTTGTAGCGCTTTTGGGTGTACCCACCTTACAAGGCATACATATGGAGCGTTTTGGGAAGCATAGAACACCAATTTTCCTCCATTTGTTTTTACCAAACAGGCATAACACGGCCTTTCTTTTAAATAATTTTGGACATCCTTTGTGATGTCAACTACATTGGATTTTAGGTGACATTACAATAAACAAGACTTTTGTTGAAAAACATGTACCGTCCCACGTCTTTGGAAACATCACAGAAAGGGGCATTAGATGAGAAACGAGGTCTCTAGAGGGCCGTTTCAAGCCTGTTCCCCTTGCTGTTCTTAATGTAGTGATGGATCGGCTAGCTACTGTCAGAAAAATAATTTCCCAAAAAAAAAAAAAAAAAAAATTGTCCTGCAATGTAAATTTTTTTTTTTTTTTTCTTACAAAAAGTAAAATCTAACGTGGCAGTCGTTTTGCCACGTCAGGCTGCTACTGCAATGCTGCGGGAATGCAAGAACGCAGCAGGGAACTCCCAACCCTCCTTGAGCCTCAAAAAGCATGTAATGGATTTAGGACTTCTAGTGATACCACAATAATTTCCTACTCTTCAGTCTTCTAACATTCAAACCCAAATACATTTAGAGTAAATTGTACACATGAATTTTTTGTGATTTTTGAGGGCCATTTTGACTACATTAAGGGATATCATAATGGCCCCTTACATCCATGTCATGGAGGAAAAAAAATTTATGAATTGATTGCAACTCAAAATGTGGGGAGTTTGAAATTTGGGTCATGTATACAATTTTCTTCCTATCTTCTTGTCTCACAATGTATTTTGATTTTCACAAATCAAAATTGCTATTGAGAAAATAAGGAAAAAAAATATGGAAAACCTATTTATGATTTCCTTAAGGTCAACCAAAATTCTTATTCCAATCCAACGTTTTGTGAGGTATAAGCATTTCCAAAATATGCAAGAATTGGATCATTGATATTAGTGATCAATTTCACCACATGAAGTTCTTTTTAGGAGTTTTAAAAATTCTTCACCAAATCCTTAATACTCTCATCACCACTCCCTCTATTCCAAAAAATTTGTGGTACTCACATAGTTTTCTACTAAAAACAACAAATTTATTTTGAGACAAAGGGAGTACAATAAAGGTGGTTGAGAGTAAATCTACACTATTATAGGGAGTATGCAGAAAGGATATCGGACCTAAGTTAGACCTATAATTGTGTTTGTAAAAGCACCCCATCTACTGTAGATTCTTGAACTGAAATGTAGGCCCTTTGCACATCATGTGAGCATAAGGTGGATTTTCAATACACCTTCAGTAAAGCCTCTATAAACCAATAGGTCCAGGACGGTATAATAAGGTTACGTAACAAAGGTTACATAACAAAGATTTGTTGGTTTACAAAAGCCAATTTATAGGCAGGGGTGGATTGACCCCTTGCTCGCCCACCCCAAGTAATTCCAAAGGTTCAAGTAAAATAAAAAGCCCCCTATTTGGGACCGATTAATTTACCTTATACATGCCCTCAACTAATTTGGGGCTTTTGATTGCAAATATGAATTAAAGATTTGCCTTGTACTAATTTGGAGTCTCTGATTGCAAATATGAATTCAAAACTTGCAAATTCCTTTGTGCACGGAAAATAAAAAATTTCAGGGTTTTACCAAGTGGCTGAGTGAGGGGGTCAGTTCACCCTAGCCAATTTTACAGAGGTTTTATCTTATTTTTGTCACCACTTTATGAAATTTCATAGTTTACATATGCATGTGTTGCCTGAAAAAGACATGACAAAAGAGAATCTAGAATCCCCTTTTGACTCRCAACAAGTGAAGATCCAACCCAAACAGACTGATGCTGGTTGTAAGGTACCCAAAAAAAATCTTCAGTTGTTGGTATCAATGGTCTGTTATCTTACTTCAATGGATGATGTTTTGGGGGGTCCACTTGTCAACAAATAATGCTGCTTTTTCACTTCCTCAACTAACTATGTGGCAACAGTATATCTTCCTGAAGGTTCCCGAAGATTCCTGAAGATAAAACATCAATGGCAGTTTTTTTATCTTGCAGGCACATACCTTCGCTTTTTCATGTGCTGCATGCAAGGTGGGTCACTCTATGTATTTATACAAACCACGTGTGGCCAAGACTTTTTTATTTTTTATTTTTTATTTTTTATATTATTATGAAATATACGGTCCTTGAGGTTCGCAACAGGACTGACACGACACAACAACCAAGGCGACCTAGAGGAATAGCTCAGGAATTACACACCTTGGGTACCCCGTTAGGAACAAATAGGAACAACAACCCCCCCTCCTCGTGCACTAGCACAAAGAGCCCCCATGCGAGCGATGTCAGCATGGGGAATTGAACCCGAGACCTCATAGATCAACGGGAGTTCCTACTTGCTCCATCACTCGGGGTAGTTCAAGGTCATTGCACACCGAAGTGGTGAAGACTTTGAACCTCTTATTTCCTCCTAAAATTTAATTGAAAGAAAATGAAAAAAAATTTGAATAGTTTTTTCTACCTTGAAAGTTTATATTTTGAATTATTGATATTTTTGTTTGTTGATAATAGTTAATTATAAATTTTTGAAGAAATAGAATACACTATAGAGTTGAAAATAATTTTGGACCCCTTCTTTACTTGTTAAATTTTTTTTCTGAAAAATGAAAAAAAAATTCTAAAGATAAGTCTTTATTGAAAGTTCATTTTTCTTCAGTATTGATGCAATGGTCATCCAAGTGTGCTTATGATGAATGTTTGAGTAGAAACACATGTCATTTTAGTTCATTTTTCAACTTATCCTAGGGAGTGTTTCATATATTATTTGAGTTGTGAATTTTTTGGCAATAGAAATTTATAGTCATTATTAATCAAAAGTCAAAACTATATGTTGGAATTATGGTCTATTAAAAAATAAATGGAGGGTCAAAAAATCGATTTGCTGCATGTGGTATACAATATTACCATAGATTGATCCACCCAAGGTATAATGTAAGCCAATCACCGAGGTGGAGATTGCCTGATGTAAATACCCATCTAGAAATGGATGAAATATGTGATTCATGAATGAGAAATCCCAAATCTTAAATTATATGGATTTCATGTGCCACGGGGAGATTACAAGAAATGATCCTATTGCACAATGAAATGGACATTTCTTGGTGGGAGTTTATGTATGAAATTGATCAATGGGCTCACTTTCTCAATGAGCCTTGAAGTATATGACCTATTTTTGACAATGTTAATTGTTTTAGCATAAGATAGACGCACCTATTCCCACTCCTGCACCTAATTCCTCCTCATGTATCAATGAAGTACATTCTAGAAAGAAAATGTGCACCATTGGTAAATGAAAGAGGATTTTTAACCTCTGAAAGACCAACATGCATTTTTTTTTGGCTATATAGCAATTTTGGGCAAATACATAAGACTAGAGAATTCTATATTTTTGGCCCAAATTTTAGTAGAAGTTGGGGAAGAGGAACATATTTCACATGCACTAAATTTCATGACATTAGGACATATGATTCAAAAGTTATGGCCAAATATGTTACTATTTTTGGGTGCTGCAAGAAACACTTGTACTATTTGTTGTGTTTTGGAACAGTAGTCATAAACTTTTCTGGACTACTTTAAAAATAGAAAAAACTAATTTTTAAAATTTCTTAAAAATATAATCAATACATACACCTTTAAGATCAAGATAACCACCAAAGGAAATTCATAGAAAAATTCTCTAACTATGAGAACTAAAAGAGTGCCAAATCTTAAGAAAATAGGTGATTTGATGTAAAAATTACTTTAAAATAGTAAAAGAAGTAAATTCAAAAAATAAAAACTTTATGGAGATGGTTATTCACCAAAAAATCCACCAAAATAATTATTTATGTGTTTCAAAATGCAATCTATATTCAACACTCTTTAGACCAATATAAAACACACTTGGAACATGATTTTGGAAATCCCTCTTTTGGAAAGGTATATTTGTATTAGAAAAACTAGGCTACCAAATTTCACAATGCAATTCTTCAAAAAACATAGAAGTTAGGTACTAAAAACCTCCAAATTGGCAAGTGTGACATTGAATTGGGCTCTATTTTTGGATAGAAAATTAATTGGAAAATTACAAAAAAATCAGTCAAGTTCTATAGTAGTCATGTGTACCTTCCCTATAAATCTTGAGTCAATTGGAGCCAAAATACAAAAGTTATGGCCAAAAATTAGATCAACATGCAAAGTGTGACGCAAAATAGGATAGGTGTTTCTTGCAATCACCTTTTTGGTAAATGGGCAATCCAAGCAGATTAGAAGAAGTCATTTTTTTCATAAATAACAAATTGAAACTAGTTCTCTAGAGTTATATATACATGGAAAGCTTTAACTCATTCCATTTTAATCAATGAGTCATAAGCTATGAGGATTTTTTGTTTGTGGGCAGTTATGGAACCTCTACTCTAAAAAAACTTTAAAGTCCTTTATCTTATTGAGTTTTCAATATTTTTTGTAAGAAATAAAATCATACAATGTAGATTGACTATTGGGATTGCAGCCATTCGGATTGGCATTTTTCAATTCCATAATTAAATTCTTGACAATTCAATATTTTGAATCATTTTCTACTACAATCTATTTACTATTTTTCCTATATGTTGTACAATTCCAAATGATCTGAAATTCTTCAAGCATGTGGCTAGCTTGTCTAGGAAAAAAAATCCACAGAAGCACCACCATTTGTTAGGCCAAACACAAAATAATTTATTTTTTAGGGATATTTTCATTTAGTACATGAAATTGTATTTCCTCCAAATTTCATTTTTTGTAATACTTCAATGTAACTTTTAATTCAAAGCCCTTTTTCTACATGTCATTTAGCTTTTCATTGTTAAAAATATTAGACAATGATATAGCACAAGATTATTACATTCTCCTTTTTGCAATTTGTAATGATTTTTTTAGTGAAAAGTATTGTAATTGGGTGATTGCAAGAAACACGTGTCGATTTTATTGCGTTTGGCTGATTTTTTCGGGAGTACTTTAAAACTAGAAAATTAATTTTAATTTAAAAAAAAAAATATGACTAATGTATATACCTTTAAGAAAAAAATAACCTAGGAAGGAAAAGTGTAGGAAAATTCTCTAAGTAGGAGAACTTGAAAAGTGCCAAATGTCAAGAAAATACATACTTTGATATTTTAATTAGTAAAAAATAGGATAAAATTTTCAAAAATAAAATAAAAATTGGCCATTTGAAAAAACTTTATGTGGATGTTTAGTCATAAAAAATTTCCACCAAAATCATTTTTCATTATTCAAAAATTCATTGCAAATGGTGCTCACTTTAGGCCAATCTAGAACTCTTTTGCAATAGGCAATCAAAAATCCCTCTTCTGGAAAGTTGTATTTCTATATTATAAAACACCCCACAAAGTTTCATGACCTAACTTTTCAAAAAAGGTACTCAATAGTACTAATAAACACCAAAACTGCAAGTGTGACATATTATCAAAATTTGATTTTGGTCACTTATGTAATTTTACTAAAATTGAAAAAATTCGTGTTTATTTTCCATACCATCAAAAAGCTTGCCTCCAAATTTCTTATTCTTTTGAGCATTTTTACAAAAGTTAGAGACAAAAACAACTTTCACACGCAAAGTGTGATGCAAAATAGTACAAGTGTTTCTTGCAATCACCCAATTTGTACTTGGAAATATTGTTTCCGAAAATCTTGAATTTATAAAAAATTTAGATTATTTTCATTAATATTTTCTACATTATTCAATTTTACCACCTTAAGTTACAATTTTTGATCAGTTCAAAAGATACCATATCGAATTAATTTTTAATGAATCTAACTATAACATAGATTATTTATTTCCCACAAATAAATTATGATTGTTTCAAAACAAGCTTGAATGATTATGCACCTAAAAACTAAAAGTAAAACTTTCAATAACTTTGTAGATTTTTCATTTTACTTCATAGTTCCGTCATGTCATTTAGAGGTTAAAATGAGTAGCAATGAGAAGTGACATAACATTATATATCCAATCAATGCAAGGCTCTAATGGGATTTTCATAGTGTATCTTTAGGAAATGAATATACTTTAAATTCAATCATTTCTTTATAGAAATTTTATTGCAAGTCTCTAATAGGATTTTCACAATGGATCCTTAAAAAATGAGCCTACTTTAAATTCAATCATTTTAAAAGCCAAGACTACCAACTCCTCCCTACATTTGAAAATAGTGTATCTATTTTCAATGGTGATTGCATTGAGAGTGGATACACTATTTCCAAACAAAGATAGTATTATACATAACATTATTAACCCCTAAAGGACCAAGTGTCCATTCAACGTAAGCAAGAAATCTTGAGTAGGTTTCTATGAAGTCATTTTTGATCGGATGTTCATGAAATTTGGACACAATGTGTAACCAAAAATATGCCTCAGTTCTTTAGGGATTAACCAACGCTAGAGTCCCTTGCTCCCGCAAAAGACAAGAGACCCCAACATTGCAAAGTCCCAATCAAACATTGACTTTCTACAAATGAAACTAAATTCACTCACAAGGATTCAAGGAGGGATTATCCCAATTTTCAAAGAATGGTTTAGACTGGTTAACAATGTTACGTACTGTACAATACCATCCAATAGATCTTGCAACCCCACTATGAAGTCCTTCAAACTTTTCTTTTTTAACTCAATTTCAAGAATATCCTATCAAAACTATCCTATTAAATCTATTGCTTTACGGAATCTTGATCAACATGTGAAATTTCAATGTCCCGAAATACCATCCACTACCATTAAGTATTACCACCTTGAACTACTATTAGAGCTTGCATTTGGTTTGGCCTTGTAGAAATTGATCTTTAGATACTTCCTTGAGGTATATCCTCCCATGCCAAATTCACTACACTAATGATGGTAAATAATGTTACCTACACTAATTGATTTAAAACAACCATAAGTTTTTATTCTTTATGAACATTTTTACCAACTATAGGTACAAAGTTTTCCCAACTATAGTACTACTAGGATCCATGCACTTTGTAAAAATATTCATGAAGAGTAAAAACTTATAGCATTTCTAAAATAGTTAGTATGGGTAACACTATTTACCATCATTAGTGTAGTGATTGCATTTGGTCTTTGCTATGGATCTACATCTTTTTTGCACTCAATCTTTGACCTACTTCCATACGTTTTCTATGGGATTGAGGTCAAAAGAATGTGGTGGCCATTCAATGAGATTTACACTATGTCATAGTATAAAGTTAACTACCACTAAAAATTTCACAAAGTTTGCTCATAGAACTCTTAGCAATATCACATACACAATATTATAGACAAACATCAATTTTGCTCCCAAAACTTCTAGGCTACGTCTACAAGCAACAATCACTAGAAGCATGTCTACAGTAATGTTGGTCCTCTCAACTCCAAAGCCAGTTGATCTAGTAATATGAGATTTTTCAAGTGTAGTATTGTGCCTTTCAACTAAACTTAGTGTTTCCAAAATCAACCACATGTCATGAGAGAGATATTTCTAAAAAGTAGAATGAGTCACAACAAGGTACATGACTCACGGTCCAAAGCCAAAAATCTCAATCAAATATTTAAATTTACCTGCCACAGTTATGTTTTGTAATTAGAGTGTTTGCCAGATGGGGTTGCAAGACTTATTGAAGGCCACTGTACAACCCATGGAGAATTTTTGCTTTACATAATGACACCTTGCTAGCATGGACTCTGAACGTCAACCAGTATAAGACTATTTGACACARGGATACTCAACTMATGGGGAGCTGAATGAAATTCAGAGAGCAAACCTGCAAAGTTTTCTTTTACTGGAATCCAAAAATTTCAGTTARCATGCCATTCAACTGCAACTTAATCGTTCTCGAAGGTCCTCAGATATGACACTTCATGTCGATCATGGCACTTTACCAGAGGCTTCTGATATTAACATAGATACCAAAAATAAGTCATGTAAGTGATCTGCCCATCATGTGAACCACCATACCCAGGTCAGATTAGAGTACTACCACATGTTCAGGTCAAAAAAGTCCCAACACAATTGCTTCATTGATATGGAMAAGTGAAAGGCAGATGTCATCGAATGCTTACTAACGCTCTTTCTTGCTCTCCAGAGCTTCCATGAAAAAAAGTCTGTGAATTCAGGACGCTCTTTGTGAGGATGTCACTTTTGTGTCCTTCAAGACTGGAACCAGGAAGTTTATGGTCATGCACCACCGTAAAGAAGCTTCGTTTGAGAAGACTCGGTATCCACACTGGTCACTTGGGCTTCCGAGTAGTTTTTTTAGGGATTGGTTTGAAGGCAGATGGACATAGTTGGCTTACTTTACAGGTCTCACACTTGGGAGCCATTGGTTTGCAAACCTGCAAAGGTTGTAATGCAATGTTCTCAAATCAGTTCAACTGAKGTCAATGTTTCTTAATAAGRTAGAGGATACTAAAACCGCTAGGACCTGATCCTCTATACTTCCCATCTTCCCATCTACTATACTACTGACACAAAGCAACTCGTACACATGGTTGGATTTATTAACAAGCGGTGTAAGCATGACTTGGCTAAGTGTCTATAGCCCCTGAGCTGTTAATAGAAATGGAGTTATCTGTTTGCACTTATAGTGGCCTACAACCTCCCATTTCGAATTTACAAAAGAACTTCATACATAGTGATAAAATTTGATCGCAAAAGATTTGGCTCTTGCACCCTAAGATCTTTCCACAGCTCTCTAAGTCTTACTCCTTCATATTTTAAAATGCTCAAAGTGGCGCAAATAGTATCTACTACCTTACAGCAGGTCAGTAAAGGGGTTGCTGAGGTGCTTCCAAAGACAAGACAACTTCRGGATGCTRAAAAAATGAGTGCAGGATACAGAAATGGGATATTTACCTGCTGCCCAAATCCAACAAAGAGAAAACTGATGTCCGCCCACAAGGTCGGTGGCAACCATGATTCAAGAGTTCGTCGTGTAAGTTCCGGAGTAGCGTTGGTGGGTACCCACCCAAGTCGAGAGCACACTCTTCTGACATTCGTGTCAACGATTAAACCCTCTTCACCCCTACATCACATCACAAAAGACCCCTCCAATTATATTGACGAAGTTAACAGGCATCRAAGGCAAACAGTTGAGTTCAGTGTAAAGCAAATGGTTTTAAATTAATAATAGTGTCCTTGACATTACCTGATGTTCTCTTTCCATCTCTTGCAAACTATTAAGTTTAATCTAAGTCAACACTAGCTMAATGCTGATCCAACGTTCTATTAGATTARCATTMCYATACCATAAGTAACTTTGAGAATCTAATAGATAATACTTCAAGATGCGCATCCCAACGACCGTACAAAACGAGCTCACTTGGGAGTAACGAAGCGTCATGATGTTGATGAATGTTGCATCGTTAACTCATTGTGTCATTTTGTTACTAAACCGGCACAATATGGGCACACAAAAGAAATAGATGGACAGTATTCTCGGATTAGGATAAGCATGATTGGATACTCACATGCCAAAAGCAACCCATAGAACCAATAGAGCAACTTTTGGTCCCACTCCAGGCAGCTTCATCTGCAATACAAACTGGGGGGTCAGTTCTCATGGGGACATGACTTTTAACTGTAATTGAGCTTCGCGGTGCATTTGGTTTCTAAGAAAAGATATGACTGAAATGATCTATGTTACCAATTTGAACCGCCTGTCACTGAAATGTCGATTCAAGAGGCAATTGCATCCGATCACGGAAGAAGTGTCACCTAGACATCTATGCAGGATTTAAACCAAAGCCAAACACAATGGGTTTAGAAAAACAAACAAACAGAGTAGCTTACAAGTTCTTCTATTGAGTTTGGAACTGTCCCATTGTGGGGAGGTGCTGAAAGTGTCTGAGCTATGGATTTCATGAACTTCGCCTTCTGCCTGGATGAACAAGGCACTTTAAGCATGTATATCAGTACAGAGATTCTTTACGCGACATATAATATGCCAACACAACTTGCTTTCCGAGTTAGAGAGGCAGTACAAGTTTCACGGGGTCTCATCAGAATATAAAACTASTTAAATCACATTCTTTTGAGTTGAAGGGCCACAGAAAATGAGGACGAACCTATAAAACCCAACAGGTTTCAAAATCTCCGCCAATACATCCACCTCAATAGAGTCACTTGCAATTTGAGCGATAGTGAGTCCTCCAGACATGGCTCGCAGTCGTTGCATAGCTGCTCCAGTTACAGCATCACGAGTTTGCGAACTGATCATGGCTGCCACAAGCGCCTGAAAATGTTGCGTTTCTTTGTTGGCTTCTAAGTCAAGTAACTGCAATAAACATTCCAAGCATTTAGGATATGCAGAATTGACTTCCCTTATTTCGGAATGCATTATCTCGGTTCAAATTTCGAAAGCCTTGCCTGATGAGTTCCAAAAAGATCCACTGGTGCATCCTTGTCCATACGCATGGATCTGCATTAACACACGAAAAAAAATATAAACGGTAGTGAAAACACAAGGGAAAAAATTATAAGGTGTTGAGATCAGCAGAGGGAAAACGATATTTTCAGATCGAGTGCAGGCAAACCGGATTTTACGAACTGGATATTTAATATACCGGTATTTGTCTTTCTCAAAATCACTACTTCTCAGCCAATGCAAAAGTCGAAGAGGAATACCTAATACCCTCAATGATTTGTTCCCAATTCTCAGGGGCAGATTCTTTTGGCGATCCATCAGCCTTACTTCTTGATTGCCTTGCTTTCGACGCTTTCGAATAAGTTTCAACTTCTACAATGCTCCCAGTAACTAAATGATCTGAAACATTACGCACTGAATTCATTTCCGAGGACAACCATTCCCGGGTCAGCTGAGCAAATGGCAAGCAACTTATTACTACGAAAATTGRGTCTTGAATTCTGTTGAGACCAACAAGGACTTGACAAGGACCTCAGAGTATCGATTGAATTCAAAGGATAGAAATTAAGAACGAGTGCCAATCAGTCGCTCACCCGAGTCCTCTATCTCAGTTTCCGTCTTAATAAAACCTGATTTACCGTCCACAGTTGCCCCAGGGTCGAATTGCTCTTTCTTGGCTGTTACTTTTCTTCGCTGCACATTGATCATCAATAAAAAAAATTGTCATTTCTCAACATACACCACCAGGATCTAAACACACACACACTGATCTAATAAAAAATGTCGGGCTATCCATATCCTGTATAATGAACGATAAACAAATGCATAAAAATTCAGTAAGGAAGAGTGATTAAACGCAAACCTCCCTAATTGCACACTGTTTCTGTAATTTCACATATGATGTCACACAAAATTCTCACACCATTGTTTTATTAGGGGAAATTGGGCTTCCCAAGGCAGAGCAATTGAAGTGGTCTGAGAGAAGTACCATGGACACAGCAGCCCACCTTGTCTGTGCGCGCCACGGAACGATCATAAACGGAGCTAGCGAGAGTTTCCGCCTTGACGCCACCCTCTGCACTAACATTCTCTTCTGGCTCCTCCTACAAACAACAAATTCGCATACGTTTCGAGTCAAGATTACCCCAAAACGGAATATTCCACTTCAATCCATATTTCAATTCCGTTTCTTCCATTTTAAAAGGTTCAGTTCTTAAGCTGTAAGTAAACACACAAAGCTTTAAAAACTTATGAAAACGGTCATATTATTACTGAACTAGAAAGCGGAGATAGGATTAACAACAATTAATTCGGATTTCCGGGTGTTGAAGGCTTCGCATTCGAAGCAGCAATGGAGCAAGGCAAGTTGAAATAAATGCGGTAGAACAATTCTGGATATTTCTTGCTACTTCAAGCGAGGAGTTTGACCAATGACCTTACCGAATTTGTTAACCAAGTATATAGGTTAGATCCTCAAGAAAGGTGTCACCACCAATTCTAGGGTTTAGAAGGGAGAGGTTCAAGAGAAGCTCTTTCGACAGAGAAACTGAGAATTTCGATACGAACAAGAAGATTCGCAGGAATGCAAAGTACAGGTACAGACCTTGATTCGCTTACTGCTCTCTAGGGCTTACGAGAGGTTGAAAACGATAAAAACATTCCAATTCTTACCGAACTACTCCGTAGAAACCAGATAAAGGAATTAGACCTATTCATTCCAATGTCAGATAACAAATGGTTCAAATTGATTAGCATTCGATGCAGCAATGGAGAAAATTAAGAATCGTGTCGTCATCACATTGAAATTCATCAAAAATGCGGTAGATGTATTCAGGCGCAGAGAATTAACCAAAAACCTTACCAAATGTATTCGTCAACCACGTACGTTCATCTAAGCCTCTTAGATCCTCCAGGAAGGAGTCATCACAGATTTTAGGGCTTAGGAGAGGTTCAAGAGAAGCTGTTTCGACACTGAAGAGTTTCGATACGAACAAGAAATTAATGCTGAGGAATGCAAAGTCCAGGCTTATACCTTGATTCGCTTATTGCTCTCTCGACGATGCGTTGCGGTGGCGAAAGAAAAAGACGCAAAGACATTGTCCTCCATGACGAAAATTAAAAAATTACAAAGCTGCTGTTGCAATGGAAGGCCTGCTTGTGAAGAGCTCCGCCATCGCTCCTAAGAAAAGCCCAATGCACATCATAGAACGACACCAGCCACACCAAAAACCCTAGAACCTTACACCTTAACCTTAATTGCACTAAGCTTAACCCCTGTAGGATGTGGCGACTATGCCTGGGCCTCGGTTCAGTTCAGTATTTCACATTGTCGTGATGGTTCCCTTATGTATTGGGCAAAACATGAAATTTTAAATACCTTCTCAAAGTTGTGGAGCAAATTATGAGATTAAAATATAAAATAAAGGAATAAAGGGGTAAAAAATATGCCTAGGCAAAGAACATATTCTACTCGTATTCTCAATGAATACACCAATTTTTTCTCTATACGTCACTAAGGTGTAAATATCTTTAAAAAAATTATAGAACAAGCTATGCACATACCTCAATTCCATCTAATTTTTTGGCCCTAGAAAACCAATTTTTCATGCCCTAAATCTAGGTTGTATAGAGAACCTCTAACGTATCCACATCATATTTTGCTGGCTAACATCCTAAAGGGGTTGAGACTACTCCCTCTAGTCCCACTCAAAACCTCCAAAAACCTTTCCTTTGACAAATTAACTGTATTTTTAGTCATAACCCATCCCTTAAATCTATGCAAAATCTTCACCTCACGTGCTATCCTTTAGGCACCCCAAATCCATGTGGAATTTGAGCATAGTTTGTGAATGCTACAAGTTTTGTCATTTTAGATGATCTAAAGGGTGGTCGCAACAATGGGATCCTCGAAATATGTTCTCCAACATATATATATATATATATATATACATATAATGAAAACTTGACCCAATTTATAAACAATTTTTCAATAGTACAAAAGTGGTCGCTAAACACATTGTCAACACTAGTGTGTAAGGAAGCAATTAGTACAAGGTGCCTCATATAGGCAAGTCAAGCTTGCTAGGCCAAAGGAATGTCACAAATTGTTTCACTTGTCCTCACAAGGCCGTTCAGCACAACAAACACTTACTAAACGATCAAAATCAAGAAACTTATGCACACAAAAGGCTAGTCGATACTATTTCGTGCAAGTTGCTTGGTTGCCTCAAGAATACGACTAAAAGGGAGAAAAAAATCATGTAACGCCCTAAACGTACATACTCGAAACGCCGACCTTTAGGAGCTATACCTGATGTAWTTGGTATAGGCATAGATAGTGTACTTATCCACAATCACGGAGATCAATTAAGTGATGGAAATGAACGAATATTCATTGCAAGTCGACAAGAATTAGCACTAATTTGCTAACTGACACTACTTGGGCCGTGCAGGTGATTAGTAACTTGTCCCARTTAGCAAACATTGCTGAGGCTGTTTCCGATAGGGGTCAAGGATTACCTGAGTGAGACCACCAGTCGTACTACCGCCTGATACCAACATCTCCAGCAAGTTTGTAACAGGCCCCGCTCCCATTCCAGAGTTCACATTCGTTGTTCGGATGGCGTCACGCATGGCGCAAAGCAAACTCCCATACGTTTGTGCATGCCCCCGCTCAACCGCTTGAATGAAACAGAAGGTCATTGCGCCTGTAGATGTAACCCTCGACAGAGCCTAGAAATAAAAAATCACGAGCAATCCAGAATCAGAKAGATGTAACAGAACTTATCCGTAGTCATTTTAATTTACAATAAGAAAGGCTTTTGACCCCGTTTCTATTACATCTACATTTCTTAAAATGGAGTGTTTCAAAGGGACAAAACTCCACAGCACACAACTGCTCTAACATAGTACCGTTCCCGGTAGTCATAGGCAGCATTTCCTGCCGAATGATTAAATAAAGTTTGGAAATTAATGATTCGGTAGATGATTTAGGATAAAATATTCTGCAAGATTTGTTTTTMCCCATACAAAAAGTTGAACAAAACAAGCTCCCAAAATTTATGGTATCTATATTTTAAAATATTTTTGCTGATCCTGACCACCGGGTACGGTAGTATGGATTTGAAGTTCGAAATGAGCATCTAGAAAAGTGTCAATTTGTCGGAAATTCTTCCATTAACAAAAACGATAATCAATTGTACAGGCCTACATGGCATACAACAGTTTTACTTGAAAAATGCAAACGTAGCAAATAAACATGAAGGCAACACAAATTGCTGCTGAGGGTGAGAATAGTACCGCAGTATCAGCCGATGTTTGATGGTCATCACAACCACTAAACGAGAATGCTGATCCTCCACTGGTCCCTTTCCAAGCGCCAGACCGTGGACGGTGATCTTCCCATGTAAACTGMCCCTGCCTGCAAAAATATATTCGGCGCGAATGCTTATCAAGGTCTGAGCTTATGACACGGGCTTGCAGGAATTACAAAACTTTACAGAGACATAATTTCGGGTAACTAGTACTGCATTRCCACATTAAGCTGTATGACAGGCCGGAAATAGACAGTATTATATACAAAAAGCTTCACAAGAATGAAAAAGGAACCGGTCTGATCTCTCACCTATTGAACCTACAAAGCCACGGTAAATCAAGAACAGTTCCGCTGTGACAAGCGTCTATAATTGCATTAAGACGCACGCCATGTGGAAGAGGTCTGACTATTGTATTGTTAATTTCATCGTCAGTAATCATTCCTGCCGTTTCAAAATCGAGGGGGCAAAGCGTTTCGTTCATCCCATCAAGCTCTTCACCGCTATAGTCACGTTGTTGCGAGCCATGACCTGAGTAGTGGAAAACAAGCGAGTCGCCTGCCTTGSACCCTTGAAGGAGCCATACCAWAGCCATGTGCATGTTGTAGCGTGTCGGTTTCATCAATGGATTAGTTTGGTCTTCTGCAAATTGCCACCATCAGAAAATTAATAAGCACATATCCCATCCGATTGAAGCTGCCCTACAGTAACTGCCTTTCAAAATAGCACCAAGGTCACTACATCACTACAAGCACATCATAAGAACTAAAAAAYATTAAATTCTACTAGCCATTKGTTTGACRAACGAAGATTTCACAACAAAACTTCAAATTCAAATCAGGTTGACCTAACACGGCGTCAAAACAATTTGGATTAGTCCACTTACCCGTAAGAGTTAAAATTGATGCAGCAGGAAAATTAAACTTCGAAGTCAGCAGATGCCTCATACAATTTGAATCGTTAATGCATCCCTTTAACTGGTGACGAGAGAACTTGTAATTAATACCAACCAGGACAGCCTTTTTCGARCCATGTGCATTTGGAGGCTGCGTGTACACAAGTGGCAGATATAAGAAAAAACAAATCACTTGAGTTTGGAATGCTTCTCCACAAATTTCTCCTAAGTGCTTGAATGGCCAAGTAGCCACCTCCATATCAATAGGAGTTAATACAAATCCTCAAAGGAAGGTAAGAAAATGTAACACAACGTATCAGTAGAAAGAAACCATATTCATCATTTTTGAACAATCGAAAGACGTTTTGAAAGTTMCTACTTTCAAATATCCCAATGTGAACCTTTTATTGTAAAACTTAAGCACTTGGTGCTTAACCATGCGAAAATACCATCCATCTAGCGACAAAAATAAATGAGAACGCGAAACTGGGATTGAAATCAAGATGACAAACAGACGCATACCGTTGGTGTATATTGAGGATTCTGTGAACCATTCGCGTAAGGATTGGATACTTGAGGAGCTGAATGAGCAGGAGCTGCACGGCCATACGCTACAGGCGTAACATACCGACAAAGAGCACACTGAATGGATTGCGCTCCAGGTGGTAGCACAAGCGACGTTCGACACCCACCACACTGCACCAGCGACATCTTTGACTGGTTTCAACAACCTTGACAAAGGCAACCTTGATATTGAACCGAGTGATATGGAAAGTCCTGCTGCGTTCAAGTCTCTACTTTCGACAGATCACGCTGTTTTGCGTTTCAAATTCTGAACCCCAAAACCCACACTCTGACCCGTGAGACAAATGAGAAATTTCAGAACCATTTCACTATTTCACAAATACAAAACAAGTCAAGATAATCAAATCTAGAAAAAAACACTAAAGCGCGCAACCTCCCTCTCTACAGGAGATGAAACATAGCACTTAGGAAGTTTCAAGGAAGTTCAGTAACCGACAGAAAGAGGAATAAATGTCCTACARTAGAAGTATGTTTTGAAAGTTTCATGATCACAATGTTTCACAAACAGGATTAACACGCAAACGATTGAGTCTAAATTCTGGAGCTGTCCTGAGTCTACATTAGGCGATGAATTAGAAGCTGGATTCGTGAAGTGTAACCTAATTACCCTGCCTTTGACTAAGCCATCCCTTGTCAAGCAACAAACCTACTTTGCACAATTTTGAATTCATAGCCGATTACTACAAGCTCACAGAATCTCGAAAAAAATCACAATATTTCAGAAGATAAGACAGATAGATTCGCTTCACATCGACCTAAATTTTTTCCGTAAACCCCGCCATTTCAGAGCAATCGCAAGCGAAATCCAAACCTACTAAGGTCGAACACCCAAAATTTCCACCCAAACTTGTCAGGGACCCCAAACGATCAGATGATCACCTGGCGTACATCCCCTTAATCAATCTGTTCCTATCATCGAAGAAGCGATTCTTTAAAAAAATCATACGGTATCCAACTACCGAAATCTTTCCCCCCCCCCCCCCCCCCTTCGTTGGAGAATGGAGAAGGAGTGATTGGACTGCTCTCCACAAGCTCTTGAAGGTGGTCACCTGAAAGAAAAGGCAAAAATTGAGTTCTCCAAAGAAGGGCCAGAGTTTGACAACCGGAGGCAAAAAATCGAGGTTTCCAGGGAAGGTCCAAAATTTGACAACTGGAGTTAATTGCCCCAACACTATTTACCAATTTCAATGTAGTTCATTAGGGGTAAGGAAGTATGCTCTAAAAGAGACCATTTAAGTGCCTTTTTCATCAGTTTTTGTCGGCATAAATATTTTTAGCTCTTCTTTTTGAGAAAGAAAAATGAATGTGGAACTTAACACAAGTGGTTTCATATTTTTCTAGGCATTTTTTAATTACATATGAATTTTCAAAGATTTGGGACATAGGCACCTATTTGTAACCATAGGTCTCTCTAAATCTTTCCACTTGCAACTTGTAAAAAGATGGAAGGAAATGAAAGACAATGATTGGCTCTTGCAAGTTGCAACAACAAAAATAAATCTCAATTCACTCAATGGACAATGTGGTCCATCTAAGAATCACGTCATATCCATTTTGTAGTTATTTATAGGGGGCAATTCCAAGGAGACAGCATTAGATGTTTTTTAGAGAATTTAAACCAACAATTGTTGGTTCCCTGCGTAAGAAACAATTTCAGAGAACAACCCCAAAATAGTTTTCTATGAGGCTAAAAAAACATCTAATGGTACTTTACAACACGCCACTAGAGCCACACCTTCTTCACCTTGGTTTCATTTCTCAGAGAATGTGAATGCGGTACAACTTTGTTGGCTATCTGTAGCAAATGGAGCTTCTGTTCTCCGAGAGTTAGGAATACCTTTTTCTTGCTCTGATAGAAGTGAAGCAATTTTCTTGAAGAAATATTTCTTGAAGAATTTTTTATTTTCATTGTTTTCATTGGTTGTGCATGGCTTGTGGAGCTTCCATCCAACTTTGCAATTAATACTTTTCCAAGGATCGATTCACCGTACTCCCAACTATAAAAAAAAGGAGTGTCACACCTTCTTCACGCATAGTGGCTCCCCATTGACTCCTTGATTTTCTCACCAACTTCTCATTCTTCAAGAGAATTTGTTTTTGAGACGAGGTGTGACTAACCCAATTTCTCATCATTAAATTGCATAATGCTATATATATATATATATATATATATATATATATATTTATATTGGGGTGTATAGCTTATTTTTAGCCAATGAAAATGGGCAAAAAAATGGTTGTAATTTCAAAACATTGGAAAATATTGGTAAAGAAAATCTACTCTTTAAATAATACCGGGCAAAGCTTCATTAAAAAAAACACAAAAGAAGCACTCGTATTATTTAGAAATAGAAGGAATATAGAATTTTTATTTAGAGTAAAARAATAGAGAAGAAAATGGACTTGGTATCTAAAAAATTGGTTMAAAATTGGGAATTAAAAGAAAATRATTGATAMAACTCAAATAATATCCCTAACATTTGTTCTTGRCACAATATAGAAAGCTTTGCTTGATTGGATTTGGAAGGAGAGTTGTTGATTCATCCTATAATGGACAAAAGTTGATAGAACTCCGTTCCACAACTACTACTACTAATGAAATTTAGTATTTGCAAAATTAAGAGCATCTTCTATCATCCTTGAAATTTTGGCCCTTCAACTTGACAAAAAGTGACCCTTCTAACTGATGTTTGTTTGAGGAAGCTTGAAAATCCTTGTAGTGCAGCACAAGGTCGTGACACCTCATTCTACAAGCGAAAAATTGGCTAAGGTAGATAGACCAATTCTATGTATAAGAGATTTTTACTCTTGGTGAATACTTTTACCAAATATATTCTTATTAAGATTTATATCCTTTTTAAAATGGTATTGAAATATGTGCTTTTGGTAACAAATAAATTATTAAGAGTAAAAACTTATAGCATTTTCAAATCAATTAGTATGTTAATACTAAATTATTTTCATTATTAGCGTAGTGCTACAAACCATTTTTGGGAGAACAAAAATTATTTGCCATAGATCATTCATTCCAAATTTTTATTATCGAAGAAAACACGAGAACAAACTATTTACCATAGATGATCAAATTTGAAAATTTTGAATTCACATTTCAATTTTGAGGTTGCAGAATATAAAATTGACTGCCCAAAATAGTGGGTAGATTTTTACATTCATGATAATCTTGAAATTTAAATCTCATCTTCCCTTTAAAGATTGTGGTAGCGCTACTTCAAACAAATCCATCTTCTTGGCAAAGCCTTGAGTGCTTGATTACCAATTGGTCTCGGTGATGTTTCTATAAGTTTTGAAAACTAGCCAGAATACTAAGAGAGACAATTATTGGTAGCAAGGAAGTCTACAATGTTTTCTTTTGTTTGATTCTTTTGTGTGACAAGCTTAGGTGATAGTTGGATAATACTTAGGGAATACTAGTGCCCTTTCTTCAACATGTCTTTGTATTATATAACTYGAGGATTGAATTTTAACATCTTYAGTTTGAACATATTGCCTATGTCATCTTATCTCCTCCTCTTCCTCCGACTATCTTTCTATTGTACAACTTGAAGATTGCATATTTGTATCTTCTTCAATTTGAGCATATTTTGCTTATATTATCYTGTCCTTGCTCCTTCTTCAATATGTCTTTGTATTGTTCATCGGATTTTAGCATGTTTATGAATTTGGGCACATTTTGCCTATGCCATCCTCCCCCCTCCTTTCTCTCAACTTGTCTTTGTACTATCCTCCCTTTAAGTTAGGGTGTCTGTTTGTTTTGTTTTGTTTCACTATAAGAAAACCTTGTTTTAGGTGACGGATTGACATCAAAAGGAACGGATTTTAGGTGACATTGGAAAAAACAAACCATGTTTTATGTCAACAATGATGTCCATTGATGTTTTATTGGACATCATTGTTGACATAAAAACATGGTTTGTTTTTTCCAATGTCACCTAAAATCCGTTCCTTTTGATATCAATAAATTTTGGTTTCTTATAGTGTTTGTTATGTTGAGATCTCTCAGACAGTGCGTCCCTCGGTGGTGAGCTTGGTACTGTCAGAAAGCCCTCGGCGAGGAGGGGTGCACGGGCTTGGTTTTGTGACGTTCCAACCTACAGGGTGAAAATTATTGATTTTTGAGTTATTTTTGGTTAAAAAAAAATAGAAAATTACTTTCACTTTTCTTTTGACTGTGGCAGCAACACATGGCACACTGATACAACTTGAAGACTGAGTTTTAGCATTTTCTTGAATTTGGGCATATCTTGCTCATACTATCTTATCTCCATCCCTTTTTCATCTTGTCTTCATATTTTATAATTTGAAGATTGAGTTTTAGTATCTTTTGGAATCAGGAGAATTTTTTTTTATCTCATCATATCATTTCCCCTTTTTTGATCTATTCTTACATTGAACACCTTGAGGACTGAGTCTTTTTGGGTGTCATTTTGGGTATCARTGCTTCAACTTCATGAWACCACACATCAATATAACAATAAGTATGGTAACTGCATTTAATTGTGACTTATTTGCAAAACCATTCCATTTAAACTCCTAGTACCTAAAATGTAAGTTCTTTGAACATGAAGATGTAGGATTGATTTTGGATTCACCTATTGTTAGCACTTTTGAACATTTATAGTTTAATTTATATTTTGTGCATAAACCTGCATTCTAATAGAATCTAGAATCCTCATTTGACTCCCAATAAGATTAAATAAAAGTCTGAAAAGTTTGATAACAATAGCCAAGTCACGAAAACTTAATATTTAGAAAGTTTAATAAAAATAATAATAATTGATACAAAAATAATGCTTACTTTAGAATATCTTATAAGAGCAGTAACTCCAAGGTAATAACACTTAACATTAGATGTTTTTTCCAGCCCCGTAGGAGACTGTTTCAAGGTTGTTCCCCGGAAGTGTTCCCTGCGCAAGGAACCAACGACTGTTAGTCTGAAATTTTCAATTTAAAAATAAAATAAAAATAAAATAAAAAATGCGAGAAAGTATAAAGAAACTAATAGTGAAAATTGATTTAAGAAGAAAAAAAATTCAAAAAAAAAATATTTGAAATATTTTTAAATTAATTTTTAAATTAATTAATTAGTATTATCTGATGTGGCAATCTCTCCGCCACGTCAGACTGCCTACATGGCAGAGTTCCCAAAGTTCCCAATGCGTTCCCACAGCTCGGGGACCCGCAGTCTTCTAAATGGTCCAAACTGAACATCTAATGATCTAATTTCTATGAAAAATAGTCCCATCTAGATTCTTGCCCAAAATGTACAACCTCTATATATGAGAAACTAGGATCAATTTTGTTTTCAATGCTTTAAAAATTCATAGTGTTGTCATACTTAGTCCCAAAAATTTATTCTAAGAGAATCTAAAATTCCCTTTGAATCAACTACGAAGAAGATCCAAACCAAAGGCAATAGGAACCATGCTCAAAACCTTGTTGCAAGTCGCCAAGTTGGAATACCCTACAGAAAGGTTAGATTGAGCACAAATGAAGGCATGTTTATGAAAAGAAGCCACATGTCATCTTGTGAATGGTGTGAGGTGACGTGGACCCTTGAGAATCTAACATGGAAATTCAATTGTGGCACGTGATTGCCTTCGTGTTAAGTATACCGCAACATTTTTTTGGCAATTTGTTAGCCATTTGCACCAAAGCAATGGGACCTTGCTCCACGTCCTTAGAACGCAAACAATATAGATTTGGATGAATTTGCCGAATAGCTTCACATTAAAAAAAATCTTGGATGAAATCGCCAAATTGTGGATGATAAGAGAATTATGGATATGTAGTAAGTGCTAATAAAGGTAGTCACACCTTCTTCAACTTTGGCACTTCATAAAAAAATGAAAAAAAACAAAAAAAAACCCTGGCATACCGGTAAAGGCCTGTAAAAAAAACAAAAAAAAACCCTGGCATACCGGTAAAGGCCTGTCCTGTACAGTACTGTACTGCGGAGTTCAGTAATTATTTTGTAACCCAAAGAAGGCTCCCGAACTATTGTTGACAACAGATTCAGATTCACCCCTTCCAATTGGCGTAGATTCCACCCGTCAACCCCCCTGTGGATTCTCGAATATCTCCCCACCCACGCCACGTGGATTCCCTCATCACGTTGGTGCAAGCCAGTAATTAATCAGCAATAAGTTTAACTTAATGAAATATACCGGCATAGTACTACAGTAAGGTTGATCACCCATTTCCGACCACTTATAAGCAATTCAGCCTATCTGCCGCAAGCGGACAGTTGAAGAAAAACAATTCCAATGTAGAGAAATAGATTTAAGATGGATTTCATAATTTTAAAATTTTTTTCCCTCAAAATCAAAATTATCATGAATTTTCTTTGTGAAGATTTTATTTGCCCCATTTTCGATAATTAGGCAAACCTATTTCCGACCATAGGATGGTCACAAAATCAATACAAGGCTTTCAATGAACACATTATGATCATTGTATGGTTTCAATGTACATTTCCCGGACATTGTTGTTGCTCGTGTGGGGCCAGGGAATTGTGAGTTGTCACCTACACTTGAGCTAATCGGAAATAGAGCACCCTATAGAATGAAAATGGGATGTTGGTTGGAAATAGGGTACCTCCTTTAGTTTGAACTCCCAAAGTAAAACTACCACTAAATAGTGAATTTAGGTTGGTCCTCACTAATTTCTTGACATTCCACACTATATAAATATTTAATATCATTGTACAAGAATGCGCTACTGTTGAAATGATAACTATACTAATAATGGTATTTAGTGTTATGTTACTAATAATTTTACTTGAACTTTTATTACACCCACTCTAAATTTCAAGTGGTTTTCATTTAAAGTTGTGTTTAGCACTCCCAAATTCGTATATTTAGGTTTATTTTTTTCATTTCGATTTGATGATATAATATGTAACACTAAATTTAATCTTGTAAAAAGAATTTATCCAATAGTTGACAAATAGTGTCTATGTTGACATTTAGTGTTGGTAACATTAACAAGATTTTTGACATTTAGAGTTGTGCTTTGCAATTAGTGTTGCTAGCACTAAATACCATTATTAGTGTGGTGTAGTTGGAACTCACGAACCTCATAAATGGAAGTATTTGTAGAAATATTTGTTCTTTTCGATGACTTATACAATAACTTTCTTGGGGTAAAGTAGAACCACCATAACCGATCGCTTAAGCAATTTAGACATGATTTGATGTAGTGCAACACAAAGCAATATTTTTAGAGGTGCAATGATAGAAATGTTAGGGATTGCAAAAACTTTGGTAGTTTTATCGCTTGAATTGAAATTATTATGAATGTTCAAAGGCAAAAAGTGCACTGGACCCATTGCCAATCTTTAGACTCATCCAATTCCGATCACTCAAAAAATTACTTTTTCACTAATTGCTTCCTACTTTCTTGCGCAGTAAGTTGGGACATGTGTCATGAACTTTCAATCCCAACCTTGAAAAGATGAAAAAAAAAACATTCTAGCCTTGGTTGGAAATAAGTCAATCTATGGTTGGCTATGGGGCATTGGTTGATAATGGGTGGTTCTACCTTAAGGCAACCTAATTTTAAAGGCAAACCTAATTTCACTATTTAGCGTAAATGCCTCCCTGGAATTACTGTGGTTTCACAAATAGTATGAGTGGATCAATCGGGAGAATCTTCGTAGAAGCTGCGAGGGTCTGTTCGTAACCCTGAATAGGTCCGCAAAGCCAGGACAAAAGAATATTCTAGAACGTCCTTTTGGGGCATCTCCTTACACCAAGCTTACTGTACTAGTAAAGCTTTACTTGGAGTGTCCGTCGGTCTCCTCCGAACCCTTTCTCCGAGTTTTTGCTATTATTCTATAACCGTGGAATTCTTCAGTCTTGTTGTTGCAACCCTACGGACGCCCCGAATTTCTGTTTGTGGCTGGACGGATTGATGATTGTGGTTGTTTTGAGGGGATTCATGGTGCCGTGTGGTTGYGGGCGATTTGGTTGTGAGGAGGGTGYGGTGTTGGGATAGTAGTGGTTTGTTCAGGGTGAATTTTCTTGGGAAGRGGTGGTTTGTTTGGGAGAGATGAAGTTTGGGAGGTTGTTGTTGCAGTTGCTGGAGCAGATGCCCGTGGAGTATCGGGACAAGTTTTTGTCGTACAAGCAGTTGAAGAAAGTGATCAACAACATTTTGAAGGAAAACTCCTTGCCTGTGGCGGCGTTTGTGGAGCTTCCCGGGCCAGAAGGGACGGCATCTGTGGAAGCGGTGTCGGTKGCGGATGTGGAAGTGCCGTGGCCACCGAGCGTCGTGAAGCGGGCGAGAGGGTTGGAAGGTGTGGCGGAGGTCGGGAGTGGCGACGGGGAGAGCGAGGGTGTGGTGAAGAAGAGGAAGGTGGGAGGGGCAGTAGCCCGAGACGAAGCCGAAGCGCGAGAAGTAGAAGAAGAAGAAAAAGAAGAAGAATCCGACTCTGTGGCGGGTGCCCTTCGTTCAGGTTAGATTATTGTCAAGAAAAATTTCAATTCACATTGGATGAGGTTACAACCAATCACACGATGGCGCGAGTCCWTTTTGTGACCCGAATGTAGGGTTTCGATGCTGTGAAATTTTTGAGCAAGTGGATTTTTGTAAACTGTGTTTGGCATTGATGATAAATTGATCGAGCTTCAGCTTCTCTGTAGTACTTGATAAGAGTCTTTCTGTAGACTCACAATTAAGGTTGAAGACACAATTATATGTATATAGAGTGCACTACATTAATACGATACATGTATCGCACAGGTGCTGGGGCAAATGTGCCTTCAACTGTGCCCATCCCGGGGGAGGTTCGGGCYGTGCAGGTCCCTGGAGAGAAGGAGCTCTCGAAAGAAGAAGAGGATTTTCTGCACCTTCTAAATGTCGAACTTGAGAAGTTCAACCATTTCTTCACCGGGAAAGAAGAAGATTACGTCATTCGTTTACAAGTATGTTGCTATGTCTTCTGTTGTTACTCTGGTTCTTTTCTTCCGCAGAGTTGTAGATTCAGTGAGGCTGTTGTTTGTATTGATGCTCAACGCAGGATCTCAACAGTGGATTCCTGTCGTCCACTGATTTCATGGAAGCCTTTCTGGTTCAACCCTAAAGAGCATAGTATGATGACGTTCCAATTGTACATTCTATGCAATTGAGAACGAATGGTTAGAAGGCACGATTGCAGTGTTCGGAATTCGGTTCTGAAGCCTCCTTACCGTCTTGGAATATAGATTCTTATACTGCACATTGTGAGAGGAGCAGAAAGATGCACCCGTTCTTTGTAATATTGGAGTAGAACCTAGTATCTATTTGAGTGGGAAATTTCCCTGTCCAAACCCTTGTGTCGACTTTGGAAGTTTTTTAAAAGACTATGCTTAATTTAAGTCATTACTTGTTAAAAAAATTTCTAGCAGGTAGGTGCAGATCCAGCACTATAATCGTCGGGAATAGTTCTTACCATATCTTACCATGAATGTATTTCGTTTTGTCGTATTGTTGGGCTCTTGAGCATATGGGAGAGGATGTTGAAYTTCATATCCCTGGTATGCATTACAACTACGATACAAATACTGATTACCTCGTGTGATACAGGAGCTGAAGCAGATGCTGGAGACTGTACGACAGCGAAATGGTGCAGGTGTGGACCAAAGAGATTTGAATGAGGATCTTATGACCATTCGCACAGGTCTTGTCACGTTACATGGAGAAGTTGTGCTTATGGAGAGTTACAGTACCCTCAATTACACGGGTTGGCCTCTTGGAAATTACTTTCTCTCTTATTGTTATTGGATGTTCACGCAGTGAAGTTTTTTGTGTGTAGGAAAATCATCAGTGTTTTTCAGGGTTAGGGTATARCAGTTATCAGCTTTCCTTTTCTAATTGATGAACTGAGACGTAGGATATGTTGAATTTAGGATTATTTACCCTGTTGTGCGGGTTATGTTGCTTAAACAATTTGTCTACGGAATCTCACTACGCTGTGTACTGTGAACCTTTCAGAATGGTTTGTTAAAATCTTTGACATGGCACTAGTTTGCTTGAGACCCCTATTCTTTGAAGAAGCTGCCAATTCGCTGAACTTTCTTTGCTACCAACCGTCGTCAGTTTTGAACAATTCAATCTATATTTATCGTMCTTGTAATCTTGTAGCAGTGATTGGGGCGATCAGGATCTATTGTTTACTCGTCTCTTTTTGACAATCCTGATTTTTTGAAYTGTAGGTCTGGTGAAGATACTGAAGAAGCATGATAAACGTACAGGAGCGGTCCTTCGCCTGCCTTTCATCAAACGAGTGCTTCTACAGCCGTTTTTCTCCACTGAACTTCTCTCGCAGCTTGTACGGGAGTGCGAAATTTTGCTATCGGCATTCCCTCCTCCGCCTGCTGAAGAGAGCATTGACGTYGAACAAGTCGATGGAGYAGGAGCCTCTCAAAGTGAACCAGAAGAGCGTTCGTATCCGACAGGTAATCTCGACTCATTGTTGCTGGTCATGATGTTTCTTGGACTGATGTGGCATGAAGTTTTTGACCCTCTCTATTGACAAATTCTGCAATTGCACATCCCCTATATGTCCTCAGCATCTGTCATTTTGTGTCCACGTCTGATTGGAAAACTTCCATATGTCAAGTTGTGAACACATTCGAGTGCATCCAGAAGTCCATTTCTCCCCCCGAGTCTGTCATAGTGAGGGATGGTCAATAACGCAGTCTCTTGTGCTGGGAATTCTAGTTTTTCTTACTAGACGTTTGTAAGTAGCTCGATGTTGCTGAAGGGAATTTGAAGCWAGAACTTGATGTAGCCTAGACTTAATTCCATCTGGGGTTTGGGATGCCTACTTATGAGGGTTCTACACAACACGATTTTCGTTTGCAAGTTTGAGTTTTTCAAACTTTTGACATTATTGCCTTACCTCACTTGATTGATGTTAATCTCTAGGTGATGCTGCCCGAGGYATATTCAAGAGCACCGTGGCGGCTTTAAGAACCATTCAGGAGATGCGGAAGAAAAGCTCAACTGTCAGTGCGCAGTCCCTGCCGCCTTGCAATTTAACTGGTAACGATGAACGATACGGTATGGTTGTCAACGAGGGATCTTGGAGCATCAATTTGTCAGAGCATTCCAARAAACAGGAACCTGAGAGCATGGCCTGTGCCAGCTGAGGCCTGAATGGCAGGAGTTATTAGCGATCYTCGTGAGCCTAAGAAGGACGATTCTCCAATAGCAGAAGCCGATTTTCCACGTAGCTTTGAGGGGTCCGAAAAGTTGAAGGTCGCTCGGTGATTCTTTACTAGACGCACTTCTTTGTGGTCTTTCTTGAATTCTTTGATACGGATCCCAAGCATTCTTGAYGGCATAACCCATATGTGAGATGTTGGGGTACCCGTTTTTGCAAATAAGTGCGAGAATCACACAAAAGCATTGTAAGGACACGTACTCGTAGAGCAGTCATTTCACTAGAACGTCGAGTTCGATTGACCTTTCAAGCGTCTTCACGGGTGTAGTTTATCGATGGGGACTGTAGGAGGATGGCCTTAATTCTTGTGGTGGAGCTCTTTGCTGTCCCGCTTCGAGAAGGGCCCCAGGGTGCAGCTTGGGTCACAATCGTACCAAGAAAAATTATGTGTACTAATGCCAAGATAGATATTAGCTTGAAGGACCCTTTGTTGCACATTGAGGAGAGTTTTATCAATTCAAGAGAGTGAAGATTATTAGAAGTTCTACTATAGTAATGTCAAGTTATTAAAGAGTAACATCAATTGGGGACTTCTTGGGTCATGTTCATCATGTGGGAGAGAGTGAGGATTATTAGAAGTTGTACTGTAGTAATGTCAACGCAGGCTAAGTTATTAAAGAGTACCATCATCTAGGCCATGTTCATCATGTGGGAGGTACTAACCTTTAGTTCATCATGGCCTAGTTTGCTTTGTTGTTACATTGCATTTTCTTAGAGCAAGTTTGAGATATTAATGTCAAGGCAAGCTAAGATATTAAAGAGTAACATCATCTAGGCCATGTTCATCATGTGGGAGGTACTGACCTTTAGTTCATCATGGCTTAGTTTGCTTTGTTGTTACGTTGCATTTTTTTAGAGCAAGTTTGAGATACTGCATGGTAGGCACCCAAAAAATTGCCCTTGATCTAAAACTACCATCTTCAGACTCTTGGACATTCACAAAATCAATTATGTGAATATAAGGAAGAAACGCTTTTAACCTAATTTTGACCCTCTATAACTTTTGCATATTGTATCCAAATGTCGCATTGGAACCTCCTTTCACTTGCCAACAAGAGAGTATGAAAATCTAACCACCCTAATAACATCCAAATGTCGCACTGGAACCTCCTTTCACTTGCCAACAAGAGAGTTTGAAAATCTAACCACCCTAATAACAGTAACTAGGTACAGTACCAATTTGTGACAATTCGTGGTAGTTTTGGGTATACCCACATTATGTAGTCATAATTTTTAGTTTCTCCGTTGCATACCTAATTGCATTTGTACACATACTTTGGACCCATTGGTAAAGCTCTAGCAATATGAAGCATTACTTGAGTTGTCTTTTGCCAATCCCATCTTGTCACAATGGTGAAACTTATATCCATCATCATTATATCAATGCTTACATTCTTAAACCGTACCCAACTCCTCAATGTGATGCTTTGAAGTTCATGAGGGAAAAAAACATTATAATCCCTCTATTCCACTAAAAATTCCAAATTAAGTAGAATTTTCATTCCACTAGAAAACTCCATTTTTTAATTTTGATCAATCTGTAAGTGTTTGTTGTGCTAAACAACCTTGTGGAAGCAAGTGAAACAATTTGGGAACATTTCTCTAGCCCAGCAAGCTCGACCTTACCCGTATAAGGCACCTTGTACTAATTGCTTCCTCGGACAATAGTGTTGATAGTGCATTCAACAACCACTTTGGTACTACGAAAATTTGTTCATGAAGTGGGTTCGGTTTCTTTTTTGTAGATATATATGTCGAGGAACGTATTTCTAGATCCCATTGTTGCCACCACCCTTTGAATCATCTAAAATGACAAAGCTCGCAACATTCACGCATGCAAAACATGGATAGTACATGCAAAAATTACAAGGATTCAAAATCTTGTTGGTAGATGACCAAGAATCAACATGAGTTCTTATAAGGTGGTGTGCTCACTCAAAATCAACATGTGCTCATCATGCAAGATTCTAGGGAGTTGCAATTAAGTCTTTGTCTCCACTACGTACCTCTATCTTACATCAATTAGCGTATGAGCCCATTAGGCAAGTGCACCACAAGCACACCAACAATACAACCCAAATATCAAAGTGATCCAACAGAATAGGTCATTGCGTAAACTGTCCAGTCCTGTGCAGTGAGATCGATCACCAATAGTGGTTCCGTGTACTACTTCGAGGCTTCAGACGAGGTGCGCCTCAGTGCCCTTTCCTTMACTCGAAATAATGAAGTTCACAAGGGTTCCAAACATGCTTGAAAAAAAGTGGTACAAGATGAATCGACAGGAGCCTTTGATCTTGCCGACGGATTGGAGGTCTTCAATAGCAATTCGTAGAACGCTTGCATGGGTCAGTCTAGTAATACTCAGCCTGTTTCTGGCTTGTCTCTTGCTGCAAACACAAAGTGCGAAGTGATAGCGTTTAGGTTGTCAGTATGGTWTAAAATTCAAGGTATTGTATCGCCACGACACAGTATTAAACATTTTTTAAACACATTGAAAGGGCTCCTTCAGTGTTCATGTTGTTCCTTCAGTATAAATGAAGAATTTCTACTGATGCCACACCCAAAACCTCCCTAATTGCAGATTCTCTACGAGCAACTATTCTATAGTAGCATCAAACTGTTAAGAACACTTCCAGATTAAACTCCTCTAGTCTTTTGCAGTTACTCTACAATATTACAGGTTACAATACAGACGCGACCACACGGAGGAATCAAGAATGAAAAAAGGATTGAATGTTTGGAGGTTAGGGTTTTAAACTTTTCCTCTGTAATGTCACATGCCGACGTCACACATTCTTCTCCCTCCTCCATACTATCACGGAAACGGATCTAGAGTGCAAAAAGTAACGAACTAAGTTTCAGTAGTACCTCGAATACAGCTTTGAGATGATCTAGCTCCTTCGTCAAATCAGTGATGGCCAAGTTATAAGCCTGCATGGGAGATGACTGACTCGTCGTTTGAATCTGTGGCGGCCAGAAACATAGTCATTGAACATTAGAAAACTCGATCCCAATTAGAAGGTAATCTAAATTGCAAGTCCGCATGTGAAAAGCAAGGAGATGCTCTTATGCTAGGAATAACCACGAGCAAAACAATACTAACCGAACTCCAACATATGAACCAATCAGGACCAAAGAGAGTGAGGAAATGAAACCTTCAACACAAGCCTGTATTGAAGTGGATGAGGCAATTTGTAGCCAGCAAACAAAACGCTCGGATCGCGGTGCAGCTGCCTGCTCACACCATAGTTCACAATTAAAATAATCAGCTCTTCGAGAAGGAAATGGTGACGTCACTTGACTTCACTTCTAAGGTAGACGATACTAAAATCATCCTAAACCTAATCCCATCTGCTATGCAACCAACACCTCATCTCTTCCAATACACTTGGTGGTCTGGTCTTCAATTAGCAAGTTGCGTGTTAGCGTGACATAGCCAAATATCTATGGCCGCTAATCTTTGAAAGAAAATGGGGTTAACTAATGCCCCTTCAACAGCGATCGACAACCTCTCTCACTTCGAATGATTGCACAAGACATTCATACAGTAACAAAGCATCCATTCGACCTAAAACCCTAATCGATTGCAACYATCCTCGAGCCCAGAAGAATCGCATCGAGGCTCCTACATGCGAATGACGTTCCCGATGGTGTGATCTTCCCGCTCCACTGTAAAAGTAGCYGCGTTCATCACCTTCATGTCCCTCTCATAGGCCACCCTGAACACACACACACACACAACAAGAGAGCAAAGAAGCGTGATCGATACCAAGTCTTCCACAAGACTCAAACCCTTGAATTCAAATTCAGGTTGCGACAAACGAATGTACGTACTTCTTCACGCCTTCGGGTACCACGAAACGCTCGTATCGATCCGGAGCATTCATGGTTTCGGGTTTCAAGATTCGACCTTCGAGAGTCCCACGGAAACAGCTGCGGAGCCGCGCGGAGTCGGAATACAAACTCTTGGAGCGGAGTTGGACACTCTCGGCAACAAGTCCTCGCTGGGACCTGGCTGCTCGGCTGCCCGAGCCTCCCCTGCAGTCCGCCCCTCCTGCCCGCCCTCCTGCCCGGAGCTTTGCACACACGATTATTTCTAGGGATGTTTTGCTCAAAAGCGATGCAATTTTTTTGAGGGGATATTAGGCAATATATTCTCCCCATTGCTGTAATCATTGATTTGCTACACATTCTCAGGACAATATTCTTTTTTTTTTTTTTGCAGAATGTACATTTTTTGGATGGCTAATTTAAATTTTACATATGTTTATTTTATTATTCATCCAATTATATAGATGTAAACAATTGCAACACTTCAACAAAAATTACTTTCTACTCTACCATGAAAATAAAGTAAGACAGCCTATTGCAATTATTTCTTCCGTAGTGGTCACCTATGAAGTGGCCCCATTGTGGTTTTTTTAGTTTTGTGAGATCTGGGCCACAGTCAATGTCTTACATGGTAGTAATGGAGTGATTAGTGACCACAAAAGGCACTTCCAACTTTCCAATGTGAAATTCATTACAAGGATTGACTTATTAGGCATTCCATGTTGTAAAATATTGTGATTGCATTAGGTAGTGAGATGACCATCACGGATTCAGAATTTGTTGGCTATGGGTGGTCTTTTAGGCATTTCATGTTATAAAATATTGTGATTGCATTAGGTAGTGAGATGACCATCATGGTTTCAGATTTTGTTGGCTATGGCTATGGGTGGGAAAAAAATTGAAAAATTTCAATAGTAGCGTGAGACCAAATTCCAAATCCTGACCACAATGGGCTGTCTTACCTTGTATGAAAAAAAAATTCCTTACAATGAAGCCCATATGTAAAGTGCCACTTTGTCAATTGTTTTGCAATTTCGCAGAGTTTAGGTTTTAGCAACGTTTTTCAATAAATTTTTCTTGGAAAAAATCAAATTGGCGGGCTTTTGACTCGGATTGCATCAAGGTAGTTTCATCCACACGGGCATAGCGAGGGACCAAACCTCACACATGTCACCAGGTTGTTGACGGATCCCGCATTAGTGACAACGAAGTCGGTGGATTTCGGCAATAAACAAGGATGTGAGTAACTAAATTAAGTCGAGCAGACAAGTGTTCAGCAGGGCGCAAGCCAACACATCATTTTTCACAAGCAACGAGAGACAACATGGCAAGAGAACTGCCCTCTCACTGCTCCCGTGAAGGCAGCTCTTCACTAGAGCACTGACAGAAGAAATGAAACTGTCAAGACCAGAGGAGAAATATCCACACATCAGTACTCCGACTATTTAAAACATGCATGCGTAGTTATATCATCAAAACGGAATACAAGTGAAAACAAACTGCAGAAAGACTCAGACTGAATATTCTAGCTACCCAGCACGAACTGAAATCATCACCCTGATGAACTTCGATCGATCCACCTATGTCCACCTAGTACAGAGCAGATACCTCCAATTCTGTGCCTCACAAAGGATTTGAAGCACAAAATAATTCTACTCTTCATAATCGCTCTCTGCAATCCTTAGCTTCCAACAGTCTACATATCTCTAACTGACGTACAACGTGCCTGGCAACTGAAAACACAAACGTGTTCAACTAGTGAAACAAGTTGAACATATTGAACTCATGCAAGAGACCTCGCAAGTAGACGTCCAGCATTGAGTTCCTACAAAATATATGTATTAGGTCCTCGAAATATCCAACCCCTCCAACCGTCTACAACCCTGTCAACCTCCATGTCCAAAGTGAACGAGAACTCTGCACAACCAACTGCAGTAGAGTGGAAACACTCYGACAGAWCARGTAAAATCRTCGACCTCAATTCCTGCCAATCATGCAACTGTCATGTTGTAGGAATTTCTCATATTGTAGCCACGGCGATGGTTCGCAGCAGATGCAGGCACTGCATTAAAAGCCTGCTGATAGTTTTCTCCACTTGGTATCTGAGGTTTGGTGTATGCGGCAGTGGAGGAAAAGACAGCGGGATTAACATAGCACCTGTCATCAAACATAGGTATACTTGCCACAGTGAGAACTTCGTAAATGAAACTCCGTAATCAAAATACAAACTTTCAAATGTTGAGACAATTTTGAACCCTAACCATAGAATCAACGAAGTACACACCGAGTAGGAAGAGCTGGCATCGTAGGGCTCACAGCCGTGGACGCCAAATTACGGCCGTGAGWAACTGGTGTGACCACTGCAAACCCACACACAAAGCCTGGTTAGTACTAGCATAACCAGCCAGTGCRCTCTACAACACAGGATTCACAATCAGGGTCCTAATTCCCAGTACCTGGATTCATAGAAGACCGACTAACACCTGGCCTCGCTTTACCACTTGAGTACGGAATTGGATTGCGCTGCTGCAATGAAAAATTCGTTCAGAGTGTTGAACAGGAATAAAGAAAGATTAAACAACAAACGTTTAGAAACTTGAAAAAGAACTCAAAAAAACGCACGTTATAAAAGATAGATACCTGTTTCGTCCAGAGAGCATTTCCACGCTTCGATCCTGAGAATATCAATAAAAGCCAAGTTTCAGATTTCATCCGAAGCACTGCAACTCTGACCTTCAATTCAAAATTGACATCCTAGACCTTGCAGGAAGCCAAATGAGCTAAGCATATACCTACCTGCGTAACCTTCAAATTCCTTGTTCACCATCGAGTTCGCCTTGACCGCTGAATTGGTAAAAGTTATATAGTCAGGAAATATTTAGAAAATGGCAGTCGTCGCCACAACTGAGAACATCAATAAACCCAAGAGGACTACATAGAAACGATCACTTAGAAAACCAAGTGCACATTCTGAAGCATCCGCTAACAGACTAAAATTTAGGCACCTTGCTAGTCGCAAATCCTACTCATTACGGACTGAGAATATAGCAGAAGAAGCCGAAACAATCACATGAGAATGCGRAACTCCCTAAAATTGACTACATACGGGGCATGCAATCAAATCTCGTGAGGGCAAACCTGTAGGGATGAATGACTTAGGTTGCACCAACTCGAATCCGGGAGTAGGAACTGGGCCACGCTTGTGAACCTATACAAGGAATAGCGTAGTCATTACCGAAACCAAAATTCAAACGATGAACATTAGATCCGTCCAGAAAAGAACACGAGGTTGGCCACCGGCAGTCTATATTCAGCAAGTGATCAAGCACGTCGTACACTAGAAACTAACATTATAAAATTCACTGCAGAATCTGCAAACACTAACGTAGCTTCAGTTCTTACCTGAAAGAATGGATGCTGCAGTGCCTGCGATGCCGTTGGCCTCTTACTAGGGTCCCAGACACACATGGCCTGCAGAAAGGACAGAGAATTGAGAAAACAAACACGACTGCCTTGGATAGTGCTGACATGATAGTGGATATGCACAAATTTTAAGGCCAACATGCACGATAGTGTAAATGCATCAATTTTCATTGCATCATCTCAGTATTAAACCTTCAATTGTACTAAGGACCATTTCGAGGGGTTCAGAAAATTCTTAAAGACGACGTGGCAGGAAAAAGCCAGGGATCACGTATGAAACCTGAACCACTTACAGATATAAGACTGATTGCTTCTGGACTAGCAGTCGGAATCAATTGAGAAAGGTGAGATGATGAAAGCTGCATCACATAGTCAATGATCGATTCATTAAACATTCCAACYTYGACGGCATTCATAATCATGAMTCCATTAGTACGGTACASAATCAAAATACCGGTATAGACAATAACCATACCTACAAAAAAAAACTATGGTAGCAAGAAACACAATCTTCACAACTAAATGCATTCTCAGCTTAGCTTTGCCAGATATCTTTCAGTGCACTGGAAAATCGCACATAGGTACCTGAGGAAACTGAAAGTTTAGAGAAGCTGCCAGCTTCATTCCCTCCGACCATGTGTGATAGCTAGGAGAACCAATCACAGCACAGATTCTGTATATTTCATCTACTTCACTGTGTCCAAAACGGTTAAGGTTTCAGTCTCATAAAATAGTTCCGMACAGACTATTCTAGAAATATGCAAAAAGCACACAAATCAGCAAACTACACTAATATAACATAATAAGGTGATTCACGAGTTTCATCTTAAGAAATAAACAGTGCAAACTAACACAAACCGAGCAACAAAACCATAAAATCTCTTGCGATGTTCTTCAATATTGCAGGTCAATGTCCTACCTTCTAAAACCAAGAAAGTAGAAATATAAAACTAAATGAGGAGAAACAAAAACCAATCTAAGGTATTTCCAAACCCTACCTTGCACCAGGAAAAAGTGGGCGAAGGGTGAAAAGTTCAGCCATTATTGCTCCCACAGCCCATATATCTGGAAAAAAATGCTTGTTATAATTCACCCTCGAAAGGATAACCAGTAATTAACATGTAAGGGACCATCCAGCGTGGCGTAAAGAGAAGTTCTCATTTCTGTTGTGAGGAGCACCGGGACAATTCTATTTGCGAAACATGATACCGAGTACTTATTACAATGACAACACATTACAATAACTTTCACCCCTCCATGTACAGTAGTCATAGATGAGAAAACAAAAACRAAGCACACAGTTTACAACGTCAAYATATTAAAAAAATAAAACAACACACGGAGYGAGTACCTATGGCGGCAGAATAGGTTGGAGACTGCAAGAGTACTTCAGGTGCCCGATACCTGACGGCCCAAAATGGATTAAAATYAGAACGTGATAAAGCCCGCTATTACGATAACGAAGGGAACATCAAGAAAGTTAGACTTCAAAACAGGCTAATGTGTCCTACCAGCGTGTAGACACATAGTCTGTGTACGGTGGGCGCGAAAGCACTTCCCTCGCAAGTCCAAAATCAGCGACTTTGATCACATCCTTAGTAACCAACAAATTCTCTTCAAACACAAAAGTAGAGTATAAGAAAACGATAATAATTACAAAGCAAATAATATACACAGTAGGTGAGTAAAAGTTAATAAGAATACAAGAAAAAATTCTATGATAAACTGTTTGATAAGAACACCATACCTGGTTTCAAATCCCTGTGAAAATAACCATGCTTGTGCATATACTCTAATGCTTGCAAAATTTGAAAGGCCCAATTCCGTACTTTGGCTTCAGAAAAAGGTTCATTCTTATCTTTGATGAGCTGGTATAAATTGTATTCCTGCACAAGTAAATGCAACCCAATTCTCTGATTACAACGACCTAGATTCGAAATCCGATTCTTCCAGAGGAAAAGCACACATCACAAAATACCTCAGATGTGGACGGGAAACGAGAACAAGGTAATCGGCTCACCATATACTCAAAAACAAAAAAGAGTTCATCGTTCTCTCTGATGACCTCCTTCAGCTTCACAATATTGGGATGATTCAGCTTGCGTAGAGACTGTCAAAACCAAGTGCTGCTGAGTGTCTTTGCAAATATGTAAGCAGAGGTTCACAACAAATGAATTCGCAAAAAAATCCTCAAAGGACCCCACTAAACAGTTTTCAAACCTGCACATTCTCTCCTGCTAGCACAATTATATATCACCACAGCATGACCTTACCTTCACTTCTCTCAAATTCATGCACTCATCCCAAGAGTAAAACTTCCTCTTCATCTTCTTGATTGCCACAACCTCGTTGGTGTCATTATTAATAGCTTTCCAGACACTCCCATATGTACCATCGCCCAACTGCTTCATAACCTTRTACCTGTTTCACAAATGACTCACCGTCAAATCTCAGCACAAACATGCGCGAACGTTGACATACGGTAAAAGAAGTACATCAAATCCAACCATATCATCCAGACTACTACCATCGACGTAAAAGTCATGGGAAAATTCAAGAATACGTGGTGATAGAACGGCAGCTTACCGCTCCATACTTCGTTAGTGATCTGTGATCAGGAAAACCTTCACAGAAATAACGATGTTTTACCGAGTGATTTCCAATTCGTGGAATGCGCACAACAWGCTATGCTGCAGCATACTCCTCCTGTTAAGCCCTTTAAACCTGCAGTACCTTCGACGAGGAAACCATCCATATTCTATCTGACCTCCGCATGAAGAGCCGCCACTCATCTCCAAAGAGGGTGATTACTTCAACAGTGTGAACTATATAAAATCCGAGCAACCAGGACGCAGCGGTGGCACCGCTGCCAAAAAGTCCATCCCTGGAGTGGGTTGCTGCAACACATAAGATTCAAGTCCCACAAAACCGGCAGAAACACCTATCCCAACCCAAGTAACAGGAGATAAAAGCTCCATGTCTCCAAGGATTGGACACATCCTTCTAGCAAGAACGACCTTAAGCTTCTCCAATGCCTTGAGCCAAAGTAACCACACCTGCAAGAATAACTAAGGGTTAGGAGAAGAACGTATGTAATAAACAATAACAGCTAGCTTAATAGACGAAGTGAAAACGAGGTGGATCTAATAACAGGCACTAAGATAATACCAGCTTCAACAGATGAGCACGAAAACAGACGGAAAACACTTTCAAACCATCACAAGTGTCTGCAGCACCCTTGCACGACGATTCCATGCAGAGTACTTCATAGAGGCAATAAACCTAAAGAATATCGATAAATTCCTTCCTAACCTGTTCATAATAAAGAAGAACTGAACAAAGTTCGAGGCACAACTAACCCTTCCACCAGGAGCACATGTAAGGGATGTCGCTCGCAAGATTTCGACAACATCCTTTCGCACAAGTATCTAGCAAACTTCTCTAAAACAGGCATTCGAATGCGTTTCGTTTCTCCATGCAAGAAACTCTTAAAAACCCTTTCACTGCACAAAAATTTCGCATCCGCTCGACATGCAGAAAGTAATCGAAACTACAAGAACGTAATGTACGCATGCAAGAACGCAAACAATCACGCTTTCCAAGCAAGTCAAGGAGATCTAAGGGTAACAGGAAGTCTTTCAAAAAAACAAATCGAGCAGAAGTAATATTAGTTAAAATTTTAAATCTATATCTTTCTAAAATAAATGATTAAAAATTGAAATTTTGATAAAATTGATTAAATTCAACATCTATGTTGTTACATAACTTCATATTTTCAAATCCTTGTTGTCGTTGTAGAAGAGCCACAATTACTTGACAAATTTACATAATTACAATGATTGGTATTTTTGAATTTTTGTTCCAATGCTTTGTATTTATCATCATTTATTATTTTATGTAGAATATTACAAAATGTTTTGACGTGTTAGAGGTTGTTGTTATGCCCTTGGTTTCTCACCCTATTAATCCACAATTATGAGCTAAAATATGCAATTTAAAGACAAAAAACATTATGAATTTTAATATCTATTGCCACATAAATTTTTTATATCATCACTCACTGCACCCTATTAATCAAGAAATACACAACAATACAAATTCTAATAGGCCTATTAGGCATTAGTCTTAAAAGTTTGAATGAGTTCAAAGATAAAGACTTTTAAAAAGAATCAAGCAAAAAAATTAAAAAGAATTAAGTTCCAAATAAAGTTGTCAAAAGTAGGATCTAGATAATCATAATTAGTACATAATGTGGGCATCACACTTAATGTTAGATTCAACATAGGGTATTATATAAACTAGAGTTTTATCTGATGACGAGTTTGACTAAGCGGTAGTATTGAATCAAAAATCTATAGATCATGATTTCCAATTTTATTGTATAATGAGAATGAATAGTCCTTTGCTTAACATCTTTAGGATGAAAATAGGCTTTATCCATTGCAAATTCTTAGATTTCATGGTCTTCTTCTTCTAGCTCTTTTTATGTATTCCAATTTTGTTTTCATTGCATGTTAGTGTGATGTTTGTATATTCTTTCAAATTATTTATTAAACCTTTGTCTTTTGGATGTAGTAAAAGTGACATTTGCAATCAATTGTAGTATTCATGTTTTCAATTTGCAAGTGTTAGTGCTTGTATTAGTGTATTTTGAACGCATAGGCATAGTGAGGCAGAGGTACCATGAGGCCTCACTATGCGTTCAAAATAATTTTAAGTTTTTAATAATAATTTTTACACACCCCGCCCTCCCATATCCCCTGTTTTACAATTTTGAGAAACCACTTTAACTGACAATCAATATGGGACATTTCATCTCGTATCCCGTATCTTGTATCCCATATCCCATATCCCATATTGTATACTATATGTATTCAATAATGTATGTATTGAATAATATATGTATTTAATACTATACGCATTCAATACTATACATATTCAATACTTTACTTGTCCAATATCCATATTCAATATCCGTATTCAATATATATACCACATTCATATTTAGTATTCACTATGTATTTGTCTACGATACTTCATCCGTATCCATGTTTATATTTGGACGGCTTAGGTTAAATCTCACAAGATCAATGGTTTGTGATTTTTTGAGAAATCAACAGCGATTTCAAAGATAAGTATTTTTTTTTAAAACAATCAACGGCTTGTACATTTTTTGAGAGAGGGAGGGGGGGCAACTAATGCAAACCAGGGTGTACCTCTCTTTTGGAGGGCGGGATAGTGCTAATAGCTGTTTAGTAATGTTGAATTGGCTTCACATTTTGTTACCTTCATTTTGCAAATGTGAGGTTGTTTTCTAATGATGTGGTTCCATTTGATATGTTTGGTGTAGAAGTAGATGTGCATTGTTGTGTAGAAAAAGAGAATTTGAAATGACTACGGTTCTAGCTATTACATTCAAACTAGGATGTTATAATTCATGAGGGTATTAGATGATGTTTTAGTTTTCCACTATGATTGATTCTAGTAAACAACAATGATTATTGTTATTTTTAAATATGTTGTGATCACTTAGGGTGTAACTGTATTGCTTTTTAATTTGCACTTTTATTCTTTATGTTTTGTTATGGTATAGTTTTCCGATTATTTTGGCATTCTTAGATTTAACTTTGCATTCTTTTATTTTGTTGTATGAGTAGTATGTCGATTTATTAACCTTATCTTGAATTGACCATCTTGTTTTGTTTTCACATGTGTATAGTAGTTTCARGACGAAGGAAAAAAAATAGAGAGCGCAAATTGTAATGCATATTATATTCATATATTGCMTACAAGGTTCTTATCTATGATCTATTTGCAATAGCAAAACAAGTTCAAATAGTGACKAYAGATCWTATACTATTGCTAGGACATTGTACAATTTGGAGTGTAAACTAAGAACTCATCATTAAACCAACAAAGCATAAACAAAAAGGATTATGAAAAAAATTGAGCAAACAATAGACCTACTTGTAATCTTTGATAATTAGACAACAATAGGATTGACTAAATTTATAGAAAAGCAATCATTAAATATCCAATATAGGAATAGAGACCATGTAATCAAATTTCAAAATCCTTTATTGTGAAAGCACTATATTGCTACTATATGTGAAATATTTAATTTTTATCCTTCAAAGACAAACTTAAATTTCTTGAATAAATTATAAAAATATTTTATTATTCCATGAAGATTTGAAACTAGGAGGATGTAAACTATTGAAGAATGTGAAGGAAATCCATACCAAATTCATTACAAATTCTAATATTTCACCATAGATGYATATATTAGAATAGCACAWTATARTRAAACSAGATTTCTACATGATTCTRTAATTAAAGTTGAAATTGTAATAAAATACTCATTTTAAGAAGTTTTTAAGGTTTCTAATAATGATTTAAACTAGATTTGAGAGTGAAAAAAGCCAAAAGTGGTAAAATAATCTAGAAAGAAAAATCATGTTGTTCAAAACAATATTTTAAATTAAAGAATAAAATAGATAATATAACTTGAAATRAACTYAATCTACCATAYATTTAGGCCATATTTAGCAAATTGGTGCCAAAATAATTTAATTTTAGAATCAAACAATTTGGTAGCTTGATTTGGATTGCTTAACTTTKGGCACTTTSAYCTTCCTAATTTTTTAATAATTTTAGATTCATTTTTTCTATTCATGCATAAATGTGATCATTTTTTCTAAATTTYCTYAAGAAKAATTTCTCRATATTGAGAATTAACAAACATGAASTTTTTTTAGATTTTTGTAAATAGATGTTTAATTTTAAAAAATTTAGACATGTTTCAAATTTTYCCTAATTGTTTACAAAACTACCTATGCRTAGTGTATTATGTTAGTTGTAAAATGTCATGATCCACAATCACATCCTCGTTTAAGCCGATTGCCAAATTTTCATGCAAACTTTGGAAACTTGYATGATTGAGTTTAGAATCCAATTTTGGCAAACAAAAGAGATTAATATGTTGGTATAGCCAATTGAGAGTAGTTGTAAATCTTGAAATGGTTGTACTATTGATTATATGAATACACAATTTACAAAAGTGTACACAAGAAAATAAATGGAAGTCACTCATTTCTTGCAATGAGAAATGATTGTTTGGCCATTATTTCATCAACTAATTTTAGGCCTTGCATTTAAAGGTTGTTAAAGATAGTTGTTGCCCTCACAATTGCAAAGTTGCATCTCTTGACTACAAACAAAAACAAGCAAGATCTCATTTACACCCCATTGTATTGATTAGAGTGTTTTTTTTTCTATGTTTTCTAATTTGAAATATGTTTACAATTTCAATGACAAAAATACTTAAAAATTTAGCATCGTAACTTTTATACATCCATTTAAATTATGCAACAACTCTCAAAACAAAAAGACAACTTGTCCCAATCACACCACACAAGAGACCTCCAAGAGACATACGAACACATAGTCAATTTGTCAATACAAAAGTACACAACAATAATCCAATCACTCGATTTCACTTATGTCAAAATAATTGTWACAACTTGTCAAGGCTTCTTACCACAAAATATTAACTTACAATTTCTAAGTAACACAATCAATTGAGATACACACAATTACACACAACAAAAACAATTTTCTCAATTACTCACACTGGATCAAATGAATGCTTCAAATTGGCAACTTACACATGTGCACAAGTATATAGAAAGACAAATTGTTGTGTGAATACTATAGTACATACAAAATATTATATTGGCAATTCATGTTTACATACTAAAGGAGTTCACTATGTACAAAAAATGAAAAAAAGAAAAATTGGCAACTTGCCTCTCCAAAAAAGGAGAGAGAGTGAAAGAGAAAAGAATGACAAATTGTCACCCTATATGCTACCAAGAGCAAAGACGACCATTCACTTCAACTGGCATTAAGACAAATTGTTTCTTTTGCTATCTAACCTATTCATAGTCTTTAAAATCCTTTTACTACATCAATTTATCTGCAATCTTCCTTGAATGTGAACTTAGCTTAACAATTAGCTTGTTTTTACACTACACATGGCAAATTGTTAAAAATTGAAAATTTCTCATGCTCACAATCCCTATCTAAAAAAAGGAGCAATCTATTTAGGACAGGAGATCCATTTTTAATACCTTGGGAATAGCTCTATTACATTTTTTTTCAATGAACAAGATTTGGGCCACAATCAATGTCTTAGGTAGTTAGTGACCTCATTAGGAACTTTTAGCTTTATACTATAAATTCCACCACATGAGATTTGAGGGCATTAGAAGACACCAGTTATTTTGAGTGCCTAGGCTGTTGGAACTTGCCACATGTGCAGGCTGACTTGGTTAAGAAATTGTCATGTCATAATATATCAATAAATTAATTTTAATAATAATTTTAAAATATTTTTTATTTAAAATATTTTTATTTCAAAAAGTTTTTTATTTTTTTAATTATTTTAAAATAATCAAAAATAATAATTTTAAATTGTTCATCAAATTAAAGAATACTTGAAGCAATGACTACTCTGCAATTCCTAGACAACAAGGAGAACAACCAAAGGAACAACTTGAAACATCCCTCTCGTGGCCTCAAATCTCATATGATGCATTGTAGGAAGTGACTTTGTAGACTTTTGATGTTATAAACTATTGTGATTGCTTTAAGAGAGTAAAATGACCATTACAAATAAATTTTTTGTTGGGTTTCGGGTAGTTTGGAGACACTTTTAAGCCATGATTGACAACACACTTCAAAAATTCATAACAATTTCATACTTTGCCAAAACATTATAACTTCAATTGCTCTTGCCATTTCTCATGCTTGTCTTGATGTGGATTTTTTTAAAAATTTTAGCAATGGCATGAGAATAAACTCCTAATTCTAAGCGCAATAGGTTGTTTAACCTTAACTTAAGAAAATGTTGAARCACTAGTAGTCGCTAATTTAAGCAATTTTGGAGAAAATTGTGAGTAGTATGAGGTTGTAGAAATTTTTCCCACATAAGAGGATAGGAAATATGGAGATAGGAAAATTTTCAAAATTTTATTCCAAAAACTAAAAATCATGTGAATTTTGAGAGACAAAAGTGCACTTTACACATTGCCAATGTTTTTAGTCTTCCAATTTTGATCATTCTAGAATTACTTTCTAGCTTACTTCTTCTTTATTTCTTGCTTACTACTACAAGACATATGTCACAACCTTTTTAGTCCCAACTTTGAAAAGAACAAAAAAAACTCAATTCAAGCTTCGGTTGAAACTCTCTTACAACATTGGTTGGAATTACTATTATTCCATAGTTTGGGTCTTGTTGACAATTGGTGCTTCTACACTGAATATTGGATTTAAAGGGACCAAAACTTTGAATGGACTTATTGAGGAATATTGTAGATGCTTGAAACATGATGTATAGCCTCCAAACACTTTAATAAATATTGATGTACAACAAAGGTAGATATTTATATAATGTGAAATGTTGATTGATTAGTATGGGTCCCCTTAACCCCTATATGCCTAAGGCACCAAATTTTGGTGTTGACAATACTTTGAAATGAATTAAAACCGAATCAAGTTTTTACGTTTAGTAGATTTTATTTATAAAAATTTCTTTTGGAAGTCTAGTTTTAGCATCAAAAATCCAAATTTGAAATTGATTGATTGTAAATTTTCTATTCAAGATTTTGTGCAAGGGTGTCTATTGCAATCTTGACTTTCCATAGTGTTGAAGACTCTTAGAAATGATACTCAAATATACTAGATCTTGGAGGAAAAATCATGTTCAAAATTCATCTAATGAAATTGTAGAGTATATCTTGAGAAGCCATAAATTGATAAGGCCAGGTTAAGCATGTTAGGTCCTTTGACCTCATATTTTTTTGAAGACCAACTTTTCAGATTTGACATGTGAAAAGAGGATTGAAAGACTTCAAATCGCTTTCGCAGTATTAACACCATTATGATCATACATTATAATCTTTCAATTCATAAGTGATATTGTTGTGTTTTCCTTTCCTATGTAATCTCTAACATGTCCAGTTCGAATTTATATGGTTACAATTCAAAAGAAAGTGGTACAACTTATCAAAATGTTGACTTTTTGTTCAATTTAGAGCAAATTCCTAAAATGAGGCATTGGGGCCATTTAGGGGTTAATACCCCTATTCAGTGTAAGTTACGTTATAGTTCCCGAGGAATGGTCTTGATTGAGTGATGAGTGATTGCCATGCTCCTGCAAAGTAAAAAAAACAGCAATGTAGATTACTGACAAAATTGACCACCGACCCTTTTAATCTGCTGCCGTACCAAACTTGTATTTAATTTTACTTAGTTGGGTTTGATTCGTGAAACAAGCTCACACCTCTAAAAAAAAATGTGCCCCTCTTGGAATTGGCCCCAAGATATTCACTTTCGAAATTAGGGTGGTAATAGGCTTGTTTGCTTTAGGTGTTAGTTATATAAGTATAAGTCTGCCTTGTGCCATTGCCGCAACCAAAATAAATGTAAAAGTATTTTTTTATTTTATAAAACAAAAAATAACTCAAAAATTCATAACTTTTCCACCGTGGGTTGGAATGCCATGAAACAAAGCCCGTGCACCTCTTCTTGTTGAGGACTTTCTAATGGTTCCAAGAACGCGAAACGGAGATGCACGGGCCAAGAGACCCCAATGTAACAAACAAACAAAACAAATAGACAACCTATCTTAAAGGTCCACTAGTGAGCCCTGTGCAGTTGCCACAGGCAAAATCAAAGGATGCCGGGGTGCACGGGCTTTGTTTCTTGGCTTTCCGACCTACAATATGATGGTTATTGAATTTCAAATTTTTTATAAATCCAAAAATTAGAAAATCAGTCCGAGATGACCCTTTACTACTGGAGGATGAAGAAAGGTACCCAAACTAAAGGCAAGGGTTGCGGGTTCGATACCTGGCAGCGCTAGGTGGTTTACCTTGTGCAAAATCAGCCTTTCCCCTGACGGAAACCCCTTGGAGTGTGTTCTTCGACACTCTTGTTTCGGAAAAAAAAATTAGAAAATTAGAAAATTACTTTTGACTTTTATTTTGACAGGGCACACTACAGTATTGAAGCATGGATGGAAGTTACCTCTTACAAGTTAAAGTCTCCAATGGAGGCATGTCTTTTTTTTGTGGGGGTGTGTGCTTGGATGACTTTGGGGATTGCCATTGACATGTTCAAGCAGTTCGCCTACTCTAATTGAGGGAAAAAAATCTGGCTGGTTGGGTGGGACTCTTTGTTTTTGAGGCTTCAATGAAAGACTAACTTTAGCCGTAAGTTGGGCTTGCCAGGCAGGACCAGTGTTCCGGAAACTTTTGAGTTTTACCGGCTAATTTCCTTCAGTTTCCAAATTGAACCGTTTTTTCAAGCATGGTGTCCAGTTATATTCTCTATTTATTACTGAGAACAAAAATTTTGTAGATTTTTTCACCGGTTTTTTGCCGATGTTTTCAATTTGCAACCGGGTTTTCTCCCAATTCAACCGGCTAACTTTGAACTAACAGTTGATTTTTTCCGATCATTGGGTAGGATAGACCTGCCCATGGGTGATGAGGGGCCAATGGCATGTGTACACTTCCTTTCATTCATACATTTCTGGAAATCAATGTGTTTATGTGTTCATCAATAGAGTTAATTGCAAAGTGTGTGCAATGCGGGATGAGCAGCTGGAGTTGGGGAACGAAACTGGGACAAAAACTCCTTAAAGCACCAAAATTGGTAGGGGTGAATTGGGCTCCTTACTCAGGGCCGGGGTGGATTGGCCATTTGGCCTCCTCGTTTGGCCACTCAAAGTAATCATAGGGGTGCAAGTAAAATAAAAAGCCCCTTATTTTGGGCTTAATTGATTTCTCTCGTACATCACTCCTAACTAATGTGGGGCCTCTGCTTGCAAATAGGAATTCTGATCTTGCAAATTCTATCATGCATGGAAAATAAAAACATTAGATGAGAAATGAGGCCTCTAGAAGGCTGTTTCAGGCTTATTCTCCTTATTGTTCTCAATACAATGATGGAATGGTTGGTTGTTGTTTGAAAGATAATTACCAAAAAAATAAATAAAGATTTGGTCTTGAAATAACAAGAAAGGGTAAATTTTTTATTTTTTCAAATTTTTATTTTGACATGGTTGTCGTTTTGCTACGTTAGGGCGTTGCTACAGTGTTGCGGGAACATAGGAATGCAGTTAGGAACTCGCAACCCTCCTTGGGCCTAAAAAAACATCTAATGTTTCAGGGTTTCACCGAGTGGCTGAGCGAGGGGTTAGTTCACCTAGGCCTTGTTCAGCCCCTCCAAATCATTCCAAGGGTGCAAGTAAAAAAGAAAAGCCCCCTATTTTAGTCTTGATAATTTGTCTTGTACATCCCTCTTCACAAGGTTGGGCCCTCTCATTGCAAATATGAATTCAAAATTTGAAAATTTTATTATGGGTGGAAAATAAAAAGATTCAACATTTACTTGAGGGGCTTAGCGAAGGGGTCAATTCACTCCGGCTCCAAGACTGAGGTGTGATGGAGTTTGGTGTTGAGTTTCTTTTCTACCATTCTTAGTCAAACCTTTCTTTGATATTTGGTCACAAACACATGACTAACTATCCAGTGAAAAGAGGCTGCCAATCATTTTGGTATTAGTTTCCCCCCTCCCTCCCTCGTAAATAATCAGAGCTGTTGATTTTTTATTTAAAAAAAATTACAACCCCCCGCCACAACCGTTGATCTTGGACACGATCTCGGAGACAGATACGATACAAATACATATACAATACAGATACAGATACAAATACAGATACAAATACAAATACAGATACAGATACAAATACAGATACGAATACAAATACAAATGCAGGGACGAATATGGATACGAATACGGATATGAATACGGATACTGGGAAACATATCCCATATTGTTTGGAGCAGTTTATGCTTCCTGAAAATTACAAAGAGGGGGAGGGGGAGGGGGAGGGGAAGTGAGGGGGTTCAAAAAAAATTTAATCAAGTATTTGGGGTGGGTGGGTGAGGGGTTTATTACATAAAAATAAATAGGATTTTGAGTGCATTGTGACACTTTTGTCACAATGCACTCAAAAGTGGCTATACTTTAAGATTTAACTCTAATGTTACATTTGGTTGTCACYGTGTTATTTCAATACTTTTGAGATGTCCATTTTGAGATGTCCGTTTTGAAGTAACAACAGAAGATACTATGGGAGAGTAAGGGCCTCATTGCATGCTTTGACCGAACTAGAGGTGGAGCTCCAAGCACCCATCTATGAGGTTTGGTCCAAGCCACATCATGATTCCCAATGTGAATTTTTTTTCTAAATCAATTATCTCTGGTCCGAAATGACCCTAAACTACCAGGGTGATGGTGTAAGTTACCCGAACAGAATGGAGAGGTTGGTGGTTTGATCCCCGGTTGTGGAGTTCCCTTACATTTGATTGGAAAAATGCCGTAGGTTGCCTCGCAACTTCTGTGTGTCAAAAAAAAAAATTATCTCCTTCTCTAGTAACATTTGGAATCATGTGGCATGTGGCAACTAGTGAATGAGTCGAGCCAAGAGGACAAATTTTTGAGAAAAAAAGGAGATCAGTGGAGAATATTTTTTGATAAATAGTAAGTTGGGTTGATAGGAAGGAGAGCGGGCTTGCAAATCCTAAAATCAAAGATGGTCGAGAAAGGCTTGAAGGATTGGAGCTCCAGATCGGATATTGAGTGGACAATGTTAGCATGCAAACATCTTTGGGCTTGGTTCAAGATTAGGTCTGGCCCTACATGTGAACAACTCCTAGAAAAGTGAGTGGCAAATGTTTTTAGTCAAACCGCCACTTTTTTCCTACTACACTATCTTATTGTTATTAGATTGGTGAGATTTTCATCATTATTTATTTTTATTGTTGGAAAAGAAGAGGAACTTCCAAACACACCAAAGAATGCAACATTAGATACAATATGCAAAAATTAGAAAGGGTTAAATTTTTTTGGATAGAGGTTCTGCAATCATTTCTTTCACATAGGTACATATTGATTTTGGAGATGTAGACTGAGAGAGTGGTGATGGTAGTATTAGGCTGTGTGCATTTTTTAAGGAATTAAGCTAAAAATTATATGCCATGGTGGTGGGATTTTCTTGTGGGGTTCAATTTCAAATGTATCTTGCAATAACTATAGATACCTTATAAGCCACATAATAAACAAATCATTCAAATATGGAAAAAAAAACTTAAAAATAGAAATTGATTGAAATCAACCATTAGATTGAAAATATACTTGTATAGGGTCAAAATTGCACTAATGGAATTGGAAAAAAATATATCATAGAAGATGTACCAAACTTGATGGTCACAATTGACAATTTTTTATAATTAATTACTTAAAGATGGGAAATGTGATATGGCAAATGCTTATATTTTACTATATGATTTGTTTTTTTCTATTTACTTTATTTGAGCTTCAAGTAGGCCTCTACGATCATTCAAGATTGAGAAGTGGACTCTACTTTTGTCCATGAAAAAAATTCACCTCCAAAGAATGCATAAATAAACTTAGACTTGCTTCCAATGACCCAAGCAACCATTTTGTGATCAATGCCCCTCTTTTTTGAGCTTCCCGTTCTCAATATTTATTTATAAAATTAGAAATAATTTAAAAAAATAGACTACGTTATAAATTCAATCGCATTAGTTTCATCACATTCCAAATTAAAATTTGCCCTGTGGAATTTATCAAAGCTAAGTGGTGTAGTGTAGTTTACAGAGCATTTTGGGAGGTTCGGTCTGGGCATTGACTTAAAAAAGTCAACCACACAATGTGATTCTTGCTCACCTCAAAAAATGGCAGATTCAAGGAATTCAAGGAGAAGACAAGTGTCCCATCTTTTTCTTACAAACACTACTTTCATTCCAAGGACCATTTTGCATTGCAATCAAAGCTCCATCTTGAATTGAAAAATGCTTAAAGTATTGTGAAGTTTTACATGTACATTCTATTTTTTTTAAAGCTTTCACTGAGCACAAAAAGTCATCATTTCAAAATATCCTCACAAAGATATGCTCCTTCAAAATGCATTGCCATGTATTTCCATTTACTCAAATAAAACTTCAAACTTGAATATCTTCTAAACTGTGTGGTTGAATAATCAATTTTTTTATGAGGTGATTACTTTCAATGTGAACTGTAAGATTCTATGGTTTTTATTCTATTTGATCTCAAGGAAAAATGAGCAAAAAAGTGTTCAAGTTCTTGGCATTTTTTGCCCACTTTCAAAGAGTATTTTTGGGTCATTAGGGGTTAAAGGTTTTCATTAGAATATTTAGGATTATGTATGAAAAATACACAAAAATATGCATGCATATATAATTATTTCTCTTAAAACCATGAGGTTAGATTCTGTAAACTTGAGGACTTTGTAAATGCAATATATAATAAATATTAACAGAAATTCAAATAAAAATAGAATTAAAAAATTTGATAATATAATTTTCATTCTTAATTACATTAAATTACCTAAAAAACAAGGCATTTAATTTTAAAGCTTTATATAAAGCCAAAACAATTTGGAATGATTTTTTTTCAAGTCATTTAAATTATCATTCTTTGTACAATTTTTATTATTTGTCATGAGATTAAAAACTGAGAGAACCCTATAGTTAGTCAATAATTCATACATGGCCAAATTGCGGAATTGGAAAAGTGATTGTTGCAATCTATTGCACACCTTCAGTTGGCCTCATAATTGGCGTGCTAACATGTTTTTTACCCCCTTACTTATCATCAATAGAAAAGAACACCTTAAATTTCCAATGATCTTTTTATGCACTTTAATACAAATTTTTGTTAAAYTGTGTCAAAAGAATCTTCAAAAACTCAAAGAAAGGGACAATGGTCTACTAGTGCCCACATATGTTATGGCCTTATTGACAAATCTTCATCCATTCCCAATTCTCAATATCACATTCATTCGATATGTTTAAAAGTTTTGGTACCTAAATGTTTGATTGTAACGTCAAACTTAACATTTTAAATTAATAAATGGCAACTTTTCTCCATCATTGAGGCTGTGTCTTACTAGTGTTAAGCACTGAGCACACATTGAACTACTTCATTGCAAGTTAATAATCTATTGTGAGGCTATAAGTTTGGAAAAGGAGTATTTTTCTAGTATTTGATTTGAAAGTTTTTCCTTAACAATGAAAGGACAAGAACTGCAACCATGTTACTTTGCTAAAAATGATCTATTTTTTAGGCCTTTGAGGGATTCATTTTTTATTTGTGTAGCTAGTGAAAAGTAAAAAAATCACTAGAAAAATACATTCAAGGTAATTTTCTAAGGAACCCGCAATTGAAAAGTGGCTAAGAGATGACTTCCTACATTGTTCTAGAGTTGGCACCTATCGCTCAAAAAATCTAATCTTTTTGGCACAATTCAATTATGAAAGGTCTCGTCCTTTAGGAGTTGGAGCTTTCAATGCTTTGTAAACTCCATCTTGTGATAGGTCATTAGGTCTTGTTTTTTTAAGAATTGAAGCTTTTGTGCTTAGTGGTCACCGCTTAGTAGAGGTCTCATTTTTTCAAGGGTCAAGTTTTCGTGCTGCACGACAGCTCATGTCCTTTTAGGGTTAACATATTTTAGGGTTGAGGTTTCAGAGCTTTGTAGGTTTGGCTGCGCCACTACTCATGTCCTTTTAGGGTCAACATTTTGTGCTTCACTGGCTCTGCAGCACGACAAGTCATGTCTTTTTAGGTTAGTGTTTTTGTTTTCGTGAGCTCTACTGTGCAACGAGCGCAACAGGTCTTGTCTTCTTAGAAGGTTTTCTACTTTAGGGGCTTTGCCATCACCAAATGTGTTGGTTAAGTTGTTTGAGAAGAATTATAGGGAGATGTCGCAACGGATAGGGGGTGCCCCTTGACATTACATCCCAAGAAGTGGTGGTGGGTCGTAACTTTTTCACATTCGTTCTAAGGTAAGGTTAGAAACCCAATTTAAGCCATGATTAAGCATTAATAGAGGATAGCACAAATAGGAACTCTTGTGTTTTTTTAGTATGCATTCAAATCCAGATTTATCAATCGTTGATCTTGTGAAATCAGAAGAACAAATGATTGCGCACGATACGTAGGCTACAAACCGGAGTTTGAGAAAGTTCTTGCTTTCTAGCTCAACGAGAGCGTGAGCAAGTTTGCAGCCATTCTCAATCTTGCATTGCGGAGAGGTTCCAGTATAAGATGTTGACAAGGAGCCAAAAGAAACGCACCGCTCGGAAGGACAAAAGCTGTCCAAAACACTCGAATTAGAAAAATCCTACAAATCGTGGTAACGATGCCGTGGAGGTGGGAGAGATGGTGAAGATGAACCATGGCGGAACAAGTGGCGGCCTAGGCAATGATTGTCAACTAACGGATCATCTGCAATTGGCATGGCTCTTGCGAGAGAAGCTAAACAAGCTCATTGGTGGGGACAAGCTGCCAGGAGAATTTGCGGAATCGGCGGTTACGAAGCTTACTCGACATGGCTGCTTCACGTAACATCGTTTTAGTGCATCCAAAGATGCTGAATCCTGCTCTCTGGAGAACTCTTTTGAAGGAGCTGCTGCTTCTGGTCTTGGCACGTCTACCGGTGCCTGACATCACTCGCTTGCACAATCTCTTGAGGGCGTGGAGGAGTGACATGGCCAACGTGAACTTGGACATGAACCGGACCATTCACGAAGCGAGTCCCACCATGGTCACACTTCTTTCGCATTCTTGCAGAGAGAAGTTTTTTTGTAACAATCTATGATATCAACAAGGGCAGAAGGCAAGATGCCTATCACCTCCGTCTGCAAAGGCCCTGGAACAATGATTGGCCGCAGTAGCCCTTCATGTGGACCGCAGTGGATGTGTGTGATGGCGGATTGGTGTGCTTTCTCTTGCAACGGAAACCCACAAAGCACGATCGCGTGTGCATTGTTGTGGTGAATCTCTTCACTCGAGTTCAGCATGAGCTCCCGCCTCCGCACCATCAGTACTCCACTATGCCTGCACTGGTGCACATCCAAGTGGACTTCGATCATAGCAAATGCTACAAGGTTTGTTTAGCAGCCTATGTGAAAGGCCGTCCGACTATAGAGTATTATGATTCTGGTACAAGGCAGTGAACTCAATCACTATAAGAAACCCACGTTTTAGTTGATGTGGACAAATTTTATCAGACGGATTTTTGTGGACATTGAAGGTGATGTATTGTGTTTTTATGTCACCATTGATATTACATTAAATGTTTTTGATGACATAAAAACATGATACGTCCCCTTTGATGTTCACAAAAATCCGTCTGATAAAATTTGTCCACATCAACTAAAACGCGGGTTTCTTACAGTGCAAGCCGCGCCGCCGTCATGTGGTTCTCCATGGCGTGGTTTCATTTTTGGCTGTGTATACAATTGGATTGGTCTGCAAGGCTGGTGTCGCAAGATCAGTGCAACTCCAGGTGCATTTGTCTTCGAGAAAGGCAAACTGGTGCGTTATTACAATCTGAACGACAACCCTTCGGCAGGAATGCCGTGTGTGATTGACTCGGTGCTTGTGAAGCACCGATTGTTTGTGTTGCAAGGGGAACCGACGCAAACGCAAGCGCAAACGGGTCACGCTGCATCCTCATCCCATCGAAGAAGAAGAAGGGTTCCCCACGACTTTTGTATCACGGAGTATCATCTGCAAAACCGGACGACGACGACGACTTGGGTGCGAGGGAAATCGTACGAATGCCCTGCTTTTGCTCAGCAGCTACTACTACTGGAGGCTGAGGGCCTTTCCGCCCTGCGTCTTCGTGCATGCGATGGTTTTCTGATGGTCATTGTCCAGCGTGGTCCGATCAGTCTGTATTTCTGGCTTCTGGATTTATCCACAAGCGAGTGGAGGAACCTCCCCGAACATGCCACTTCCGTGGGGTTGCACAGGCCTGAGGCTGTGCTGTGCAGGGCCTTCTGGAATGTGATTCCGTAGAACTTTGAAGTGGAACATTTGCACAATGCAAGACGCGGTCCAGCTGGTGCTTCTAACTGCAACAAGTTTGATCTGACTCGACTGATCAAACTTATGAATGTAGAGACAACTGATATGGTAAGACAGTGACTGTGCAAGAACTTCAATTACTTTTTGGAAGATCTAAGGTGGGTACACCCAAAAGTGCCACAAATTGGTACTGTGTCTAGTTACTATTATTAGGCTGATCAGAATTTCATAATGTCTTGTTGACAAATGAAAGCACAGTCCAATGCACCAAAAAATGCAGCATTTGGATACAATATGCAATAGTTATTAAGGGTCAAAGTTTGTTTCTGAAAGTGCCATCTACAGTCTGTGTACATGACTGATTTTGAAAATGTACACGGACTGTAGATGGCACTTTGAGGTCAGCTGCGCTTTTGGGTGTACCCACCTTATGTAAGTAGAGAATGTAAATTAATTTGGGCTTGCTTCAAAAGGATTGGGTGTTTCGGTTTTTTCTTCCAACATATATGAGCACTGTAGGAGAGAATTCTAGGTGCTACTTGTGAACATTAATGCCAGCACTCTTTTCATTGCTTTAATTTATGCTGTCTCAAAGCTGTGAAAGTAGTGTTAAGGAATTCGGGCTAGTATTGGTGCGGTTTCAGCAAAGATTACCGTGATTACTTCAATGTTTATCAATGCGCCTGATGATCGCGTGTGTCAATCCTTCGTTACTTGCTTGGTTTTTGATGAAGTTAGTCACGGACCTTATGATTTGTAAGAAAAGGTAAGGTAGAACCTTACACTTCAAATTGTCCAAATACAGTAACAGTTTCTTGCCTGTATGTGTTTGCTTTTGTGTAAGTTTCTTGAGAATTTAGTTTGGAAACAGGTCAACGATGAGGTTCACTTACTTTGCAAGTTCAAATTTTCCATGTCCCCGAGATTTTCATCTCAATCTTCCATCAACCAAAGGGTGCACAAATGGGACCATCCATACGGCATTAATCCATACAAAAGGGAGACTAGTAGGAAGAGGATCGAACCCAAACCAAAGGGTTTCTGATTGTGAGGATCCCTTTCACTAACTATTATTCTTCTATTTTAATATTTGTCGGGTTCGTGAGTGCCTATCTGGTCTAAGGCCATATTCGTTATATTGAGACTTTTTGCGGATTTTGAGACAAAATGCTAGAGTTTGAAAAGTTCATTTAAAAAAGTAGTAATTGAAACCAAAAATAAATAATACTCAAATAGTGATCCTATAATGAAATTCTAAAAGTTGGTATTTTTATCTATTTATAAAAAAATACTAATTAAGAGATAAAACGGTTCATCTTCGAGTCAAAGATAAAAATGAAATTGCAAAAAGTCTCAATATAACAAACATGACCTTAGTCTGGTTTTCCTTCTTTTATTCGGGACCCATTGTTCTCCCAAGTGTCAGTGTGTGTCTTAGCCAGTCATGCACTCGTACTGTGTAGTTTGTTTTTCTTATTTGGAATGTGTTTGTGGGTGTTAAGTTGTGTACGGTGGATGTGACTAAATTTGTGTTCCAAGTCGGGAGTGGTGAATTTTGGTCATGTAGTGTACCTACAGTATCACGAGGGTGATCCATGTTGTGGAATGAATGTGGATGTGTCCTAGTTGGAGTGGAGCTGAGAAAAATTGAAATTTGAGTTACACAAAGGTGTGACAAATTGGTGTTATTGTGAGGAAACAAAGTGTAGGAGATTAACATGTGTGAGTGTAGTGGAAGATGGTGAAACCAAGTGGAAGATTGAGCTGATGGAGAATGTGCTAAAGTTGTGAAGATGTTTAGCAGTCTAATTGGAGTTAAAGTAGTATGGGAATGGAATCCTAGTTAAAATGATGAACAAGATGCGTTCAGGAAAAAAGACAATTAAAAGTTGTAAATAGTGACATAATCACCAATTCTATAATATATGAGATGAATTAAATCCAAATTGGTCTGTGGGTGTATGTCAATGTGTGTTTGTGGCTGTTCAGTTTGTGTTGGTGATGAGAGTTATTTGGATTTGAGTCTATTTGTTGGAATATGCAGTTGCAGACCAAGTTGGGATTGATGGTGGTTTGAGTCTATATGAGCTTTATCAAATGGGTTGTATGCTTGATTGATTGTGACTTGTGTCAATTTTAAAGTTGCATCCAATTTGGAGTTCAGGGTTACATTGTAGTAAACTGTAGTAATTGCCAAGTTGATTATGTATGGAGTCTTAGTTTATGACTATCCAAATTGGAGTTTGTATTAAGTCTGCATGTTGTCTTATGGTATTTCCAATTTGGTTGTTTATGAATGCATGCATGTTGTCAAGTGAGAACTTGAGAGGAATTGTAAGGGTCATAATTAAATTTATTCTATGAGAGAAACTATTCAAGGAAGCAAAATGGAGGGTAAAAGGAGTGATTTTCAGTTGGTGAGATTTTATTGTGGAGGCTTCAAATCATAAATGGATTTTCGTAGCTCATACTTAAATTTGCTTCAAATATTCTCTTAATCAAACAAATCTTGAAAGAAATAGTTACATAATTATGATTAAATGAGTACTCAAGGTCTACTAAGTTTACAATTATTGCATGGCATATTTCATATGCATAGTGTGCCATGTACTATTGCCACAACTAAAATAAAAATAAAAATAATTTTCTAATAGTTGAATTTCATAGGAACTTTGAAATTCAATAAATTCGAGAATAAATTTCACACTATAGGTACAAACGTCATGAAACAAAGCCTATGCACCCCTTTTCACAAAGAGCTTCCCAATGGTATTTTAGAACTTGACYAAAAGATGCATAGTTCAAGAGATCTTTACATAACAAACAAAACCAACCAACCAACCAACTTAACTTAACTTAAGGTATGGACAATCAAGCCTCCCACTCCAAACTTATATAAAGTGCCTAATCTTCATTTATTATACATTGATTGCGTTGAAAATTATAACTAATAATGTTAAAATAATAGAATCATGTATTACAAGCTATACACTTAATACTAATAACTCAACAAGGATTGCAACATCATCATAATTAGGACAATAAACTTGTGTCAATGGAGAGTTTTGAAGTTTGCCTACATGGTCAAAGGCTCTTTCCTTGCATGGTTAACCCTTAAAGGACGATAAGGACGTTTTGAGTCCGTTGGAAGACAAAAATCAATTGCAACGGCTGCAAAAATGTTATTTTCCATTCATTTTTTGGATAACCAAGAAAGTAGAGATGTGCTTGGACATCGAAAGTACGAAATAGGGTCATTGAATGTATTGTCATTTTTAGGTGCTATAAGGGTCATTGCAAGAAACATCGGTCCTATTCTCCGTCACAAATAGTGTCGCTCTCTTGTAATCTTCAATAACTTTTGAACTATAAATCCAATAAACTTGAAATTTTTATTGGAGATGCCTAACTTGATGATAATTATATATTTTATTCTTCAAAAAATTCAAAAAATAAATTTATATTTAAAAATCATTTTTGCTAATTTGTCACACTTTGAGGTTTAGAGGTTTTTACTATGTTTGTGAGTCACTGAATTTAATGATTTGGAGCTGAAATTTTCATGGTCTATTAACATAGTAGCAAAGCATAGACCTACCAAAAGGAATCTAAAAATTTATTATTTTATGTCCTCCACATGAGTGCAAACAACACTTCCATTGCGCGCAATTTCAAAACATTGATGATGATTTTAAGACCATTTTTTTGGTGAAATCTCATCACCATCAATTCTTCCCAAATGGATTATTTTTAATTTTTGAAAAAAAATTATTTTCCTATATTTTACAAATTAAAATGTCAAAGTACCTATTTTCATGAGATTTTGCATTTTTCTAGTTCACCTAGTTAGAAAAATTTTCTATGCTTTTCCTTCCTAGGGTACCTTCTTCTTAAACGTATATACATCAAGCATATTTTTCATATTTTTTTTAAAAAAAATTTCTAATTTTATAGTACTCCTGAAAAATCATGAGTACTATAGCAAAGTGTCCCAAAAATGGCAGTGTTTCTTGCAATGACCCATAAATACAAAGCCATGGAAATTCATGTCCGGGCGCTGACAAGTCCTCTTATGTCTATGATCAAATTTTGTAGGTGTTGTAGCAAATTTTTAGATGTTACTATCATTTTTAGGTGCTACAAATACAAAGCCATGGAAATTCATGTTCCCGCGCTATCTTTAATATTGAGAAATGACTCCTGCTTGATAGAAATGACTCATTACGTATTAATTTGTAGTCTCCTGTGTCAAAATCTCGATAACTTGAGATGGAAGCACAATAGAATTGGAGRTATTATTGAATACAAAAGAAACTCTTTTCATCGGATAACAAAACTTTTGACATAATAGTTCCATTGCAAACATATACGGCAYCTCGAAACACAACTCACCTCATCATAGCCACCASTGTAATGTGCATTCTTTCGCAAATCGTYCACATCCATACCYTCATGCGAACCTGAAATAAGTATCTAAACCACGAAACAATGTCTATGAGCACAGGAAGCTAGGCATAGCATAGTTGCATGCATAGTATGATTATATATACTAACCATACTATGGGATTATACAGGCAACCGTGATTAAGTACGATTATACAGGCAACCATGATTAAGTATGATTATAGARGCAACCATCCTGCGGAGACGGAGAACCCCTCATATGCTCAGTAAACCAGCAGGGTTTGCCACTTCAAAACCCCAATGCTCAAATTATCAGCGAATGCCGCTGTCTGATAAATCTCCGAATTGATGATCCACAGCTCAGCAGGCGGCTAGAGATATCCTTGAAACTAGCAAACTTTACTGAACGCAAAGAAGACTGCAGTTCCAGCACCAACAGAAAAGATAATACGAAGCACAAAGCAGCAGACAAAARCGACAACTACCGTACCTGTATCTCATGCTCATTAAACATGTCGATCCACTCTGAGTGAATAACTTGTTGAAACCCGTGAAGAAAGTGAAGACTTTGATGGTGTATCTGTAAAACCATCAGAAATAAACTGAGGTTCTATGGTCTAAAAAACGAGAGATAACGTAACGAACGTGCTGACATTGCGGATAAACAAATGTCCAGAACATAGAGAACAGGCAAATGACGAAATAATGAAGTAATAAAGTCACTTCCTTAATCTAGCACAACGAACTATACAACATAGACATCATTGATAGTMATAACGAATTACAAGCTRACGTAGTCAAACTGYAACTGTATGAAAAAAGAACTGGAGTTCTCAGATTAAATTTTTTGAAACAACGAGAGGCGAGGTAAGAAAATTACCTGAGTATTTAAACGATGATGTGCGACCAAGTGTATGTATTTAATGACATTGTCATTTGTAACTTGAATGTCTCTTCCTCCAGGAAGAAGCTCCACCTCTGTTTGCTCACCGTACTCATTGTCCATAACCACAAAATAAACAGCTAATTGAGAYAAATCTCCACCATAGTGCTGTAACGTGCACACATCAAACGACAAGTCGAGAACGTTATTGTGGTGAAACGTCACAAACTCGTAACAGTGACTATCACAGATTGCCAACCGATTGCAATATCATATCAAAATACTGTACCAGGAACTACATTCTAACTCAGCAAAGGTAACATCGTAGTTCTACAAGGACAGAACTGGTCATAAAATGTAGACAAAATTAAATATTATGAGTCAGTTCTMATGGGACCACATGTTTGTGAGCATCTCTTCGTCAGATTAAATTTTGATATGCGGAAGAAACTCAAAGTGTCCAAAGTTATGTTAGCGTTAGAAATCGTACTACCCCAAGGGCCTTTAAGGGCTAAACCTTCATAAAAAACAATGGCAATGTTTTCCATATCTAGCCACAATCTTGTTATTATCAAGATCTAGGCTATAGTCGAATTTGAAAAAAAAACAATCTGGAGGTAGGCAAAACAATTACCTTCAGAAATAGCAAATTTTGATAGAGTTCAGGGTCCAAGGAGGGTAAATCATGCAAATAATTAGTCCTGATACCACCAAAACAATACCCTTTCAGTAGTTGTAATTTAGTAAACGATAGTCAAGCAGGTCAGAGCTCCACGCATACACTAAGAAAGCAGGCAGAGTGGGCAAATGAAGTTCATCGTGAAAAAATAGGATGCTAAAAAGGTAAATATTCCAAATTATACAGCTTTAGCATTTGGTAAAATTGTAAATCGGTAACAAGTGATCAGCTTTGTTAATAACAAAGACTGCAAGATGGAAATTTTCAAGTTTAGAAACCCACTTCTTTCGGAGCTTGCTCAGGAAGAAGGTTGCAAATGGAATGTCTACAAGAATTCCCTCAGACATGGCCTGCAGAAGAACAAGCCAATGACTGGAAAAGTTAAGATGGCACATCTACGAACTACTAATAATCAAATATCAATGTCAAATCCATGACAGAAAACTTCAATGTGGTCGATCCGGATACGTTGATCACAAACTTTTCATCCAGTAATAAAAGGCATAGACCCGAACATAAAAACATACCTTTCCAAGTATTTTCCCAAAAAAATCAAAATACTGAAGATGCTCGTCAGAAACCATTTGAGATGCAGGATTTGGATATAGCAAGTGATCAGCAGTTTCCTGCACGAAAGGGAAAAAAAATTCATAAGAGCAAAAGTATTGGCTTAGCAGCTCTGACTTTGATAATTTCCAATCTGGGCCTTACTAAATACAAATCGTAACTGAATTCCATGCACGGACAGCAAAAACAGGGTGCTAAAATGAGATTATAATTATCTGAAAAGAAATGTTATTCTGGAGAAGGATGCAACACTAAAGATCTTCACAACATGACTGTCGTTGACATGTACCGATACAGTGCAGAGGTGTACCTTGAAGAGCCCATACTGTACATCAAAGCCTGTTTTAGTTATACCCTCCATGAAGTCTTTAAAGATTCCCCCTCCATCCACACCTGCTTCCTCTACGCCAAGTTCATTTACAAACGTAACCCGAATCTGGCAACAAAACCACGCTAAGCTCCTCAG